>UELW01000379.1:0-30301 GCA_900490495.1 Danionella dracula | reverse complement strand
GTGTATGAATGTATTTATATATATATATATATATATAATATATATAGAGAGAGCCCTGTTTTCATCTACCTTCTTTCCTCGTCCTCTCCTTTCTATGCTTTTTTTTTTTTTATTCCTTTCAGTCTGGCCTTTCGTTCACTTTATTCCAGCCTACCATTTATTTTCCTTTCTCTTCTTTTACCAGTCCTTCCCAGTTCTTTCTTATAATATATATATATAAATATATATATATATATATATATATACATAAAAATATATATTTATATAAATGTATCATGTTTACTTTTCATGAACCTTTAGATTTTGAGGGGTTAAAATCAATTAAAAACAGTACAAAAACAAAAAAATTCAAAAGCATAACAAACTTTTTTTAAAACCTAAAAATAATAGATAACAGAGCCACTGAATGTGAAATGTTTATTGTAAATATGTAAAATATAAAAACTGTAAAAAAAAATTTTTCTCTTCGATTATATATATATATATATTTATTTTTATTATTTTATTTTTATTTTTTACTTTTATTTTCATATATATATATATATATATATATATATATATATATATATATATATATATATATATATATAAACAATACTTTTTTATTTTATATTTTAACAAGAATATTGATAATAATATATGTCTAAAATTTATATAACTGGTAAACCTAATTAAAATTTTCACCGACAAAAGAACACCAAATATGTATCTTTTGTTCTGTAATGTGAATGTATTCCTCGCAGAAGATTAGATGTAAAACTTTTAATCTCCGTAAATATCGGACGTGTTCAGAACAGCCTCCAATCAGACTGATTCAGACTGATTCAGAGCTGTGATTGGCTGGCTCGGCCTTAAAGCGCGCCTCCTTTGTGACGCACGCGCTTCAGATATAACCCACGTGTGGTCCTTTCATAACTCAGTAGCGGTCCGCAGAAAAGCCTGAGCTCCTCTCGAGTGGAGCGTTCATCAAACTTTTTACTTTTGCGCTCTTTCTGGAGTTTAAACGAAAGCTCTCGCGGATACCATGAAGTACGTTATTGGAATAGGAGGGTGAGTGTTTCTGTAATTTATTTTTTACTTCTGACACAAGAGCTTGTGCTTTAATTCAAGCCGTGTGATTTTAATATGTGTTATTTCACTAAATAAATGGCGTATGCGCTAATTTAGGAGTTTTGGTGTTATTTTGGCTGACGTTTGTGACGTGTTCTCAACCAATCACGAGCTGTGAGAGGTTTCACGTTTTGAGCGGGGAGATTTAAACTTGTGCGCGCGCCGAAACTTTTAAACGTTTTTAACCGTCATTCGCGCCCATAAACACTTGATTGTGTCTTACAGGGGTGTTTATAGTGTTTCGAGTATCTAATAATCGCCGTTTAAGATTAATATCGTTGAAATGTTGTTTTAAGCTGTTTTTGTTCGTAACAACACGATTGTTTGTTGTGAATGTGCCTAAATGTAAACAAAAGACACACGCAAGTGTTCTAGCAGAATTTTTCCCCATATTAACCTTAAACTATTGGAATATCTGTACTGAGCACTTGGAAATGTGTTTTTAATAATCACTCCATTCCGGATTGTTGATATTGTGCAGCCGATGAACACAATCCCGCCATTTTTACCAGAATGCGTTCAAATCACGTGATGCAACGCGAATTAGCTTAACATGTGTTTGTCCAATTTTGGATAAAATTAATTCCTGAAATGTAACTTGCTCTATTTTTAGTGTGACCAATGGTGGGAAAACCACCTTGACGAACAGGTTGATAAAAGCCTTACCAAACTGCTGCGTGGTCCACCAGGACGACTTCTTCAAGGTGAGTTCATCAAGTATTATTCATTTAGTATTTATTGTTTGGTTTAAAGTGGACCTAAGCATGTTAGCACAACCGATCATCTGATAGAAACGCACGTTTTCAGTTGCATCATTCAGCAACTGGAACTTTCTAGATGCATCTTTTAAAAGAAATAGTTTTTAAGCCTATTCTATTTTGTTTTGTGTAGATTAATGATCAGGAAAGAGCTTTCGTTTACTCAAGTTACGCTATGTAATGCTAAAACGAGTGGCTGATCTGAGATCAGTTTTCTGCCCTCTATCCAGCACTGTGTGTGGAGGTTAGCTTGTGCAGACCTGACTCTAGATCAGTGAATCTAACAGAAGTGACAGCAGATGTAGTTGATGGCATGTGCTGCAGTGTTTTACTGGTCACTGTTATTTCAGCCGCCGGATCAGATAGCAGTCGGAGCGGACGGCTTTAAACAGTGGGATGGTAAGAACATAAACAATGCTTGGAGAGCATAACTCTTCATACCACGCATCGCCCTCCCATACAACCCTTACGATGTCCTCCCAACTCATTCATGCTCGCCAGTGTGGCTTTGCAGTGAATTCAGCAAGCATTCGATTCCAATTTGGCTCTAACTGCGTTCTTTCTGGGTTTTTAGTGGTCACTGCTTTGGACATGGAGGCCATGGTGAACACCATCAAGGGCTGGATGGAGAACCCAGTCAAATTCGCCCGCTCCCACGGCGTCCAGGTGACCCCGGCCACAGAAATGGATGACGAGGAGAGTCAAGTGCACATCCTGATCGTGGAAGGATTTCTTCTTTACAACTACAAGTGAGCAGCAGATTTCACTCGGGGGTTGAGGAGAAGCGAAGATTAGCTTCTGAGAACGTTTGGTAACATGTGCCTCGGAGGGTCATGTGACGCCCTGCGCTGCTGTAGATAAGCCGGCACATGTACATGCATGTGTCAACGCTGACGGCGCAATCAGCCGATGACGTCAGGACCTCTCGGGGTCTTCAGGTTTACTCAGTGTTTTTATCTCCAACAGGCCCATGCTGGAGTTCTTCGACAAGTCCTACTACATCTCCATCCCGTATGAGGAGTGCAAGAGAAGGAGAAGGTGTGTGGAAGTCCGGTTCGTCTCACGGACCTCACAGAACATCGGTCCCTAACGGTCCTCTGATTGCTTTCAGCACCCGGCAGTACACCGTCCCGGACCCTCCGGGGCTCTTCGACGCTCACGTGTGGCCCATGTACCTCCGCCACCGAGTCGCCATGGAGACCTGCGGGCTGGAGATTGGTACGGAGCCACTCCCCGCGCTCGGAGTCGCTGCGTGTCCGGCGAGCGCTCATGCTTTGTTTGTATTTCAACAGAATACTTGAATGGCTTGAAAACGAAAGATGAGATTTACTGTCAGGTCCACGAAGACATCCACAACTCGCTCCTGAACCGTTCGTAGGTGAGCTTACCATCGCTCGCGCGGTGTTTCTCCTCATCATCCCGCGTCTGACTAACCAGGTGCGTTTCTCTCGCAGCAGGAAGAGGGCGCTGTCACCTGTACTATAGTGTAAATACTGATCCTGACGTGGCTTTCGAGAGGAATCCTTGTACAAATCTTTTGCGTGGAACGTAACTTAAGTCTTGAGGGTTTTTTTTTTTTTTTTGTTTTTTTTATCACTTTTTGAAGTCTGTGTTTTTTAAGTTTGTTTTATTTGAGTTGTGCAGCTGTTGAAGCACTTCTTTACAACATCTGAAGTGATCTTCATCAATAAACTTGACTCTTTTTTACTCTATTGTGTCTGTTTTAAACCATGTGATGGGATTTTTTTTGTGTGTGTGTGTATATATATATATATATATATATATATATATATATATATATATAGATTGATAAAGTATTAAAAATCAACAGTGAAGCTTAGTGTGAAAGTAATATAAATTATTAAAAGTGTCTGACATGAAGGCCTTTCAGTATTTTTATAATAATTATTTTGTTGAGAGAGCAAACACTGTTCTTATTTAAAAAGAAATTTTCGTCCATATCTCTGATGCTATCTCCTTGTAGACGCTTAAAGCTACTGGCATCAAACGATTTTTAAGCTGTTCATATTGATCTGACGTGGGAGGCTATATCTCCGTGCTGCTAGCACTGAAGGATTCTGGGTAATCGCTAAGAATGCTGGGAATTTTTGTTGGTGACTTAACATGGGGTCAAATATTGAGCTGTAGCTCAAACTGTTCATCTCATAGAAATTACAAAACTTAAAGCTCTTATGATTGGGCAATATCATACTGACAAGGTGCAAAAGTATTTGACCCCCTAGGCTCTGGCAGGGGTTAAAGTTTACCATTAACTAAATGTAGCCATTGAAAATGAATGGTTACACACAACTTAAGATAACGCTCAACAGACTCAAGGGTTGAGTTGTTTTGGTCAGAGTGGAGAGTTAAATATATTTTCTATTGTCACCAAACCTTCCCTAGCAACCAGAGTGTCTTCCCTAGCAACCACATTCACATTAATGTTTCTAATATCACGACCTTTGTCTTATTTAGAGCATCTAGCTGTTTTAACTGTAAAACAAACTACAAACAGCTTTGATGTTTTTTCCAGCTTGATTATAAAGTTTGCGATGTAAACTTTGCTCTGTTAGCTAAATAACGCAAATCTTGAGACTGTGTCTCGCATACATGTTCTCAAATTATAGTTTTCAAGCAAATATGTTTTTCATTTGTCTATGAAAAAGTGTAGAATGTTAGTAAAGGTGTTTGGGGTGTACTACTTTCTACTTAAATGTATATTATTGTTACCAACCCTTCCCTAGCAACCAGAGTGTTTGCCCTAGCAACCATCTTCACATAAATGTTTCTAATATCACTACCTTTGTCTTATTTAGAATACCAAACTTTTTTTAATTGTTTAAAAAGCTTCAATGTTTTCTCAGCTTAAAAGTAAAATCCTAACTTTGCTGTTACTTGATGTTTGATAAATAACGCAAATCTTGAGTTTGTGTCAGATACTAATTTTCAATTAATATTTTTAAAGTATATATATATATATATTTGTATTTTTTTTTCTCTCTGACAAAGTGTAAAATGCAACCAAATGTGTTTGGGGATGTTCTTATTTATATTTAAATTTATATTATCGGCACGTAACATAAATTTCATATTTTAAATAAATATATATATATATGAATGCTTCTCTGTCAGGATGTAGCAAAATACGATAAGATATCTCCTGAACTTTTAGAGCTAAACATAAAATAATGTCGTAAGGTCCTCACAAATTAGCTTATTTTCAAATAAATTAGATATTTTAGCTCTACCGTACATATAAAATAATAATTGATTCTCATTAGCCACATAAAGTGCTGAAATCTATTTAAACAAACATGTTAAGAAAAACTTGCAGCGTGTACATTCTTTTATAAGCTGACTGAACCGGATTCGGCTCGTAAGTGTGATTTCGGACCAAAAAGACCAGTTTAGAAGTGAACGCAGCATTTCTTTAACCCACCCTTGATCTTCTCGTGGTTCTATATGTTCTGATAAGCAAGTACACGCAGGACGTTTAAGGTTAGAGTCTCTGAATATATGCAAGCAAAGATAAGACCCGAGCCGGTTGCATAACAGCATCAGGCCTGAAGATTATAGCCTCAAGAAGATTCTCCCTGAGGAACATCACGAGACTCCTCAGAGAGTACCTGCAACACAGTCGAGTGAGAGCATTGCTCCCCGCTGCAGGAACACTCCTCAACCAGCCACGGGTCGAGAAGATTCTCCCTGAGGAACATCACGAGACTCCTCAGAGAGTACCTGCAACACAGTCGAGTGAGAGCATCGCTCCCCGCTGCAGGAACACTCCTCAACCAGCCACGGGTCGAGAAGATCCTCCCTGAGGAACATCACGAGACTCCTCAGAGAGTACCTGCAACACAGTCGAGTGAGAGCATCGCTCCCCGCTGCAGGAACACTCCTCAACCAGCCACGGGTCGAGAAGATCCTCCCTGAGGAACATCACGAGACTCCTCAGAGAGTACCTGCAACACAGTCGAGTGAGAGCATCGCTCCCCGCTGCAGGAACACTCCTCAACCAGCCACGGGTCGAGAAGATCCTCCCTGAGGAACATCACGAGACTCCTCAGAGAGTACCTGCAACACAGTCGAGTGAGAGCATCGCTCCCCGCTGCAGGAACACTCCTCAACCAGCCACGGGTCGAGAAGATCCTCCCTGAGGAACATCACGAGACTCCTCAGAGAGTACCTGCAACACAGTCGAGTGAGAGCATCGCTCCCCGCTGCAGGAACACTCCTCAACCAGCCACGGGTCGAGAAGATCCTCCCTGAGGAACATCACGAGACTCCTCAGAGAGTACCTGCAACACAGTCGAGTGAGAGCATCGCTCCCCGCTGCAGGAACACTCCTCAACCAGCCACGGGTCGAGAAGATCCTCCCTGAGGAACATCACGAGACTCCTCAGAGAGTACCTGCAACACAGTCGAGTGAGAGCATCGCTCCCCGCTGCAGGAACACTCCTCAACCAGCCACGGGTCGAGAAGATCCTCCCTGAGGAACATCACGAGACTCCTCAGAGAGTACCTGCAACACAGTCGAGTGAGAGCATCGCTCCCCGCTGCAGGAACACTCCTCAACCAGCCACGGGTCGAGAAGATCCTCCCTGAGGAACATCACGAGACTCCTCAACCAGCTCAAACACTCTTCTAGAAGCGCTCAAGTGTTTCGCTGAAAATATCGACTCGTAGAAAAGAAACCGTGCAAAACAAAACCTGAGGCTTTATTTCTTAAAATGTAAATTTGGATGAGACTGAAGTGAGCTTGACGTTAAGCGCTTGAGCGTTTGATCGTTGCATTTTTAGGGACCTTCTCAAAATTTCCACCTTTTTGGTCAAAAATGTTTTTCAAAAGCTTTTAAAGAAAATTATATTTATTTTTGAAAAATATGGTTAAGGAACAAAAATTTGCACCTGATTGGACAAACACGGGTTTTAATTTATTTTTTTATTAACAATTTATTTTAAAAAAAATGTATGGAATTTGTCGTTTGTTTATTTTTACATTTATTAAAAAATACCTTTTGTTTGGCATTTTTGTTTACATTTATTTTAGTTTATTTTATCTATTTTATTTTATTTTTTCCATTTATTTAAATGTATTTGTAAATTTGATTTGATTTTTTATTTATTTTTGAAAATATATTTCTTAAACTGTATTTTTTAAGGTGTTAAAGATGGCGTGTTCAGATGAAGGTGTGTGACGTCGGCGCCTCGCTCTGATGATCAATAATTTCAGTTTTTAGGAAGAAATACTTAAATCGAAGACGCACATTTTAAAGGAGCATTTTTAAAAACCTGAATACATTTGTTTTCTGGAATGTTTTCACCTGTTCTCGCTTATAAATCTGGATTCTTTCATTTCGCAAACGAATGTTCATTAATGCTTGTGTCATGAAAAATTAAAAGTTAATAATATTACAAAACAGTATATTTGCTCACAAACAGATGACAGTTTTTGTTTAGTTTAATGTTTAATGTTTTGTTTTTTATCTCTAAGTTGAATATAAAATTAAATATGGTCAGACTTACATTGTCTCTTTAATTAACTGCTCACTCTTAAGTTCTGAGACAATTGTTATAAAAGTAATAATTTTGAGAGCGTAAATAAAAGAAAGAGGTTTCTGGTGAGTTATTTCAGAGAGTTGTTTATTCTGCTGTAAACGTTTAAAATAAAATGTTTTCTTTTGACGTTGATTAGTGTGTGAACTTGGAACCATTAAAATCATATCTTTCTTTTGTTCTGTGACTTTGCGGATCTGCTCTTATCTAAAGATTAAAAAAAGTGTTTTAGTAAATTACACGTCCTGGTTAAACTAAAATTAATAACTGTAGTAATTTACGGTTATGTTGATAACCCTCCACTAAATATTTCAGAGTGCATATTATTGTCATAATTCACAAAAACGAGTCTAAAAACAGTAAAGCGTTGTTGAACTCTTGCGATCGAGTGGAAACTACATGCTCTGGGGTTCGTGTCTGAAGGTAAGCAACGCTGTGAGAATCCCGGAGTGAGTCTGAACCTTTTAACTTCTTTATCTTTTAACGACTTTGTGCTTGTTGTTGTTGTTGGACTGTCGAGATGCATTTTGAAAGCTAATATGTGATTTTTATGGTTTTGTAACCTTTTCTTTGCGTGAGTGAAGCGTCAATAAAAGAAAATTGAGTCGTAACTCTCTTCCAGGCCTCTGGGTGCGCAACACCAAACCGACCGCTTTCACGCTTTCAGCATCCACCGAAGAAGAGCGCTACCGGAAGTGCTCCGGAAGGTTCTCGCTCGCGACTTCGGATCGATTTTTCTGGAGAAATAATGATTGATTCAGCGCTAAACTCGTGCGGGAAGCTTGCGCTGCTGCTGGTGGCGCTGTGCGGGGTTTGCGCGTCTGCGGAGCGGACCAAAACCCTCGACTTCGACGTGAAACCCGGAGGAGTTGTGCACAGTTTTTCAGCTAAACTTGTGAGTACAACTTTCATTTTTATTCCCCTTATACTTATAACTCCAGTAAAGTCTAATTATTAGCTCTTTTTACACGATTCTTTTTGCATTTCAGTTAATATCTTTACGTTATCGATCTGATATTTTGGCTCCAAAAGCAGTTTTTTTAAACGTTAATGGTTTCGTTTTAATAATTTAAATTTTTTATCGTTAACGAACATAATAAACAGTTAATATGAATAGACTGTTCGTATTAAACGCCATGCCAAAATGTTTACGTTTTTGTTTTCTATAATGTAATTTGTGCAGTCGTGATTTCATGCACGTCGCTATTGAGAACACAAAACATTAACAAAAAAATAATAAAACTAATTTGTATTGAATTAGATTTTAAAATAGATTTTTATGATGACGTTAGGCGTAACGCATTACGACGTTACGTCAACGTCAGTTTGATTAATGTTATATTTTGATGTAAACAGGTGATACATTTGCTAGGCTATACATTTTAGATAAAATAGCTAACACATTTAAGAAACTAAATAATAAAAGTTACGGTAAGAATTAAATTGCAGCTGCATTATTATTTTGGGAAAATCTTCCACTCGTCAGCTTCTCATTGGACTGCCGATGACGGTTACGCCCACTTCCGGTTACTTTTAACTTTTAAGTTCGTTAAATTAGCCTGAACCGCGATGACCCT
Organism: Danionella dracula; assembly: GCA_900490495.1. Classification (NCBI taxonomy): domain Eukaryota; kingdom Metazoa; phylum Chordata; class Actinopteri; order Cypriniformes; family Danionidae; genus Danionella; species Danionella dracula. Next base: position 21,300 of record UELW01000379.1, on the reverse strand, counting down.
CGTAATTTATTCACCTGTTTGTTGTTCGGTTCCTCTTTCCTTCGTGACATCCGTGAAACATCACATTTTGAAGACGTTTACGCGAAATCTCGTTTCACGGTTTACTTTTTAAGTTTTACGTTAATCTCGTAGTTTTGTTTTAGCTTCTAAACAGAAAAGAAAGTATCATAATGTAGCCTTCATTTAACACCAACTCATGGGAATATATTTGTTTGTGTTACATGAAATAAAAAAAATTTACTCGAACGTCCGTTAATTTATCCTCCTTAAGTTCGTTATTAACGTTAATCTGCGTCAGATATTACGTCATCAACGTTCGTTTTAGCTGTGGCTGGCGCATCGCATTTAATTTAAGATATTTACATAAATGCCAATTGCGTTTAATTTTACGTTTTAGTTGTCCTTAAAAATGGTTAAAATACGATTTTTTCTGTTTTTGTGATATTTCAGTTTTTTACTGCACAATATTAGCTCTCTTTTTATACTCTTTTCCCCGTTTTAATATTTTTTTTTGTTACTTTTTATGCACAATGAAATGTATTATGACGCATAAGAACGGAGGAAAAAGTAGTTTAGTTTCCTTTTTTTGTGTATTATTTTCAGGTTTGCCTGAACAACACGACAGAATCTTAAAAAAAAAATCAAGATCCAATTATCTTTTAATATTTTAGTTCATCTTTTAAGCTGAACATATTTTTAACTGCATTATTTTTCCTCTAGAAAAAGTACAAATGCACTTTCACATACGCGTCTCAAGGGGGAACCAACGAGGTAAGAGACGTTTTTTGTTAAACTTATGGTGATTATTAGTTGTATATATTTTCCCCCAAAATGCTTGTTTTTGTATCTTATTGACACATTTGAAAGAAAACCGTGAGGACTTTTATTACTCCGTTTAGTTGATTTTTAGAGTCATAGTGAAGGAGACATATGTGATTCTACTTTTTAAATACATTACTATTTCTGATATATATACTTAAATAAGATACTTAAAACCTCTTAAACGGCTTTGAAGTAAACGCTCTTTTTTTCACACTGAGTTTTCTCGGTTGAGTTACTGCAATGAAATGACTCTCATTGACTTCAATGCAAAAAAAAAAGCTTATTTTGAATGAAGATGTTGTTGCTAAGCAGAAAGCTGCCAGTCGTGTGCCCGCTGAGCGGTGCGCTCGTATGAACCCGGGTCTCAGGGCTAAATGTGACTCTTTGTGCTCTTCGTCCCTGCAGCAGTGGCAAATGAGCGTCGGCCTGAGTGACGACGAACAGATGTTCTCCTGTTCGGTGTGGAGGTAATTACAGCGCTCTTGACCCAGCGTTAATGCTCTGTGTGTGTGGCTCCGCTCACTCTGAGACGCGGACTCGCTCTGTGGCTCCTGTGTCTGCTCAAAGCGTAAGAAAAGCTGCGAAAGCGTCACCAAAATCAACGGTTCGAACACAGATGTGTGCAGGACTACAAGGACTACAAAAATGGCAGCCTACAGGAAGTGATCGAGGTTTCGGAGTTTCTTGCTCGCAGAGGATTGGAGCAGGGGAAGCTCGTTATAATCGCGCGTGACAGAATAAAAGTCTTAGCTTGTCAAAATTAAAGGTTTTCTTTTAGGTTACAATATTACATAATTTAGTATTTATTATTATTATTTAAGATGTGCTGTTTTACCATCATTCCTTAAAAACCTGATGAGAAATAATACGTAATTTTTTTTTAAACCTATTTTATTGTTGGAAAAAATAATGGAGTAACAAAATAATTAGCCTGAAAACAGTTTAAGATATATTGTTATAATTGTTGAGTTCTATTTTTAAAACGTAGTTCAACAATGTTTAAATGTTTTTAATAGCCATGTTAAATAGTTATTTACAGTAATTATAAAACAATTGGGAGCCACCCCAAAAAATAAAAGAACAAAGTCTTGTTTTAGTTTTTTTGTGGAATTAAAAATGGAATCTTATTTGGAGCCGTGTAAAACATTTCTTTGAAAGTCACCTTCACCTGGGATTTAAGGGTTCAAAAACTTATTTTGCAATAAAAAATATGAATTAAGTTTCAGTCTTGCATAAAATAAAACATATGAAATCATAAACTAAACTTTTTTTTCCCTCAAATATGAAAGAAAAAAGTTTTTAAAGGCTTGTAAATCTTTTCCTGGCTTCACAAAGTCACTTTCTTTGAGCTGTTGAACATTACATTACTTTACCATTTTAATTCAACAGAAAGTTAAGAGTAATTATGTTAATTGACAGGTTAAAAAATGTATTTATAAATAAAAAAAATGTTGGCCAGTAAAAAATAACTGTTAGAAGAATAATGATTCACGCTCTCATAAAACGTTGAGAAACAGGCCTTAAGAACATTTAGCGGAACAAAAAAAGTCAACTTTAAAAACATGGTTTGAATAATAAAAACTGATTTGAGATATAAATAATAGAAACAAGTTTCCAGCATGCGTAAAACATCAGCAGGAAAAGGCTTTTATCAAGATAAACTTAAAAAAAAAGAAAATATTCCTCCAGATATTCTATTAAGAAACAGTTAGCTGCATTTTAGACTTGTTAAAAAAAGTTGGATTAAAATCATTAATTTTGTTCTACAGCTCTTATTTAAATGAACGGCCAGGTTAAAGTAAAAAAAAATTACCTAAATTTCTTTACTTTTAAACAATAACATGTTTTAGTATTTTTTTTAACCGATCAAGCGTTATTGGTCCGGACTTTTTTTTTTTGTGCAGCATTTAAGAAATGAATGTCACACAAAAAAAAACACTATACTCTTTTAAGACTATAGGAGAGTGCCAGGTAACAAAAAACAAGATTGTAGCTGACGAAAATGTTTTAAACCTTCGAAGAATCTTAGTTTTTTTTCATCATTTAATAAAATAAATGTGGCCAAGGTTTTAATCTTTCAGAAGTCAACGAAGACAGAAATAAAATCTCTGGTAAAAATGTCCTCCGTCTTCATTCAAGCTTTTATCCCCCAAAAAACACCTTCATTGAATTGAATTGAATATAATTTAGCAGCGCAGTAACGTGGAGGAGCAGAGTTAAACACATCGTGATAGAACGTCCAGTTTATAACTCCACGAGGAGAAGAACCTGACTGGAGAAGATCTGGAGAAGTCCACGCGAACCCAAAAGAGCTAAAAAAGTTTTTACTGAGGACAGATTTGTTCTGGGAATTGTAACTTAGATTTAAAACATGTTTTTAATGATCCCATGAGCTTTTTTATTGATATATTAACCAGTTTAAACAGGGATAGCAGTGATGTTGCCGTCAGGGCTTTAAAAAGAAGAGAAAGAATAAAGATAGAACTAAAGATGGCGGCAGTGAGCGCTGATGGTGAGCTTTCTCACGCTCTGAGCGACTCAGAGGGGCAGTTGTGTTCTGGTGGATCAGGAGATGGACTTGTGATCTGAAGGTCGCAGGTTCGATCCCCAGATCCACAGAGTTGAAGGTGGAGTGAGTGATGGAACACTTGCTCTCCATCTTCAGCAACCACAGCTGTGGAGCCTTCGAGCGAGCTCCAGTTCTCCGGGCCCCGCAGCCATGGCCCCCACGGCTCCGGGTGAGTGCTCACAATGTGTTTGTTCACTGCTGTGTGTGTGTGTATACACTGGGATGGGTTATACGCTCCGGGTATGGCTCATTCCAGATCTGGGCGACTGCTCACTTTCATCTGAGATCTAAAACCTCACCGCGACGGCTTCTCGGTAATCCAGAAACCGTGGAGCTGCACTCGGAGCCTGTTTCTCTGCGTCTCGACGAGCGCAGCGTGACTCTGTGTGGTTCCTCCCCGCAGGCCTCAGGGGAAGTCCTACTTGTTCTTCACGCAGTTCCGAGCAGAGATGAGAGGGGCCCGGGTCGAGTACGCCACCGCTTACGTGAGTGCCGTGCTCTGCTTTACATGCAATTATACAGAACTCACACGGTAGCATATAAACGGCACGTAAACAGAGTTGTGATTAAAATCATTTCTGAAGCTCTGAAAGGTATAAAATTTGTTTAGACATTCAAAAATTGACTGCCCTCTAATGGTCCGGAGCTGTGTCGCTTTTCCCACAAGTTTCTTTTGCTTTTATTGTATTTTTATGCTTTTATTTTGAAGAGTATAGCACTCCAAAATAACCACAACATTTTTTTTTTCTTTGAAAACATTTGCATTCACTCACGCACACACAGGCACTGCCCCCTAGCGACCAGGAGCTGTGTATTATAACATTTTGTTTCTAAATTAGCATGAACACAAACTAATGCATTTTTTTAAAATACATTTTCGAGGGATTTAATTGTGCAGCTGTAATTATTTTATTGCACATAACACAAGCAGAAAATGTTGGACATAATAAAAGAAGTTATTATAAACATTGCGTGTACTATAAAAATTCCCAAACCTTGGCTATAAGATATATCAAAAAAGCTAAAATTATAAATACAAATGGAAATAATGTTTTTGTCTTGTATTATATTTTAAAAATAGTTTCTGCAATGTATTTCCATGACGTCTGGTTTCAGGGATCCTGAGGAGCTTTTAGGTTTCACGATGCACATGCAGATGGAACCTTCTTAAAATAAAATAAAAAGTCGTAACACATAAACAACTCCATAAAACGCATCGCATAACCTAAATCATAACATCAGAATATTCCAATAACTCCATTTTGAGCTCGAGCTCGTTATCAAAAATAACTGTTCCCCTCCAAGCGGATGATTTGGTTTCATCTATCGAGCATCTGCTGATCTGGTTCCAGGGTTTGTGTTATCTTTGTTTGCTTTTAGGCCAGCTTTTAAGACTTTCTCTAGTGAGCGGATGTTCTACGGAATCTCAGAACGTCCGGCGCCTGCGAGAGCTTCTGTAGTTCTACCATCGTCTTATCGCTTTCACGTTAAAAACTCCCGATCGCTCACTCGTACGTGATTTAACCCGCTGGTGGTCGATCAGGATGAGGAAGGCGCTGGAGATCCGTCAGAGCGGGTTCCTCTCTTATACAGAGCTGCTGCCGGCGTCTCCGCTGATGCTCCTCTTCTCTTCTTCTCCTCTCAGTCGCAGACCGGCGTGGGCGGACAGAGAGATGTGGTTCTGAAAGAAGAGGAGTATGAGGTGTCAGAGTCTGCAGGTGAGCTTCCTTCTCATTAATGAGGTGAACGCCAGATCCTCTCCTCCTCAGATCCTCTCCCCCTCGGATCTGCAGATCCTCTCCTCCTCAGATCCTCTCCCCCTCGGATCTGCAGATCCTCTCCTCCTCAGATCCTCTCCTCCTCGGATCTGCAGATCCTCTCCCCCTCGGATCTGCAGATCCTCTCCTCCTCAAATCTGCAGATCCTCTCCTCCTCAGATCCTCTCCTCCTCAGATCCTCTCCTCCTCGGATCTGCAGATCCTCTCCTCCTCAGATCCTCTCCTCCTCAGATCCTCTCCTCCTCGGATCTGCAGATCCTCTCCTCCTCGGATCTGCAGATCCTCTCCTCCTCAGATCCTCTCCCCCTCGGATCTGCAGATCCTCTCCTCCTCGGATCTGCAGATCCTCTCCTCCTCAGATCCTCTCCCCCTCGGATCTGCAGATCCTCTCCTCCTCAGATCCTCTCCTCCTCAGATCCTCTCCTCCTCGGATCTGCAGATCCTCTCCTCCTCAGATCCTCTCCTCCTCGGATCTGCAGATCCTCTCCTCCTCAGATCCTCTCCTCCTCGGATCTGCAGATCCTCTCCTCCTCAGATCCTCTCCTCCTCGGATCTGCAGATCCTCTCCTCCTCGGATCTGCAGATCCTCTCCCCCTCGGATCTGCAGATCCTCTCCCCCTCGGATCTGCAGATCCTGTCCCCCTCGGATCTGCAGATCCTCTCCTCCTCGGATCTGCAGATCCTCTCCTCCTCAGATCCTCTCCTCCTCAGATCCTCTCCTCCTCGGATCCTCTCCTCCTCGGATCTGCAGATCCTCTCCTCCTCAGATCCTCTCCTCCTCAGATCCTCTCCTCCTCGGATCTGCAGATCCTCTCCTCCTCAGATCCTCTCCTCCTCGGATCTGCAGATCCTCTCCTCCTCAGATCCTCTCCTCCTCAGATCCTCTCCTCCTCAGATCCTCTCCTCCTCGGATCTGCAGATCCTCTCCTCCTCAGATCCTCTCCTCCTCGGATCTGCAGATCCTCTCCTCCTCAGATCCTCTCCTCCTCAGATCCTCTCCTCCTCGGATCTGCAGATCCTCTCCTCCTCAGATCCTCTCCTCCTCGGATCTGCAGATCCTCTCCTCCTCAGATCCTCTCCTCCTCAGATCCTCTCCTCCTCGGATCTGCAGATCCTCCCTCCTCCTCAGATCCTCTCCTCCTCGGATCTGCAGATCCTCTCCTCCTCAGATCCTCTCCTCCGGATCTGCAGATCCTCTCCTCCTCAGATCCTCTCCTCCTCGGATCTGCAGATCCTCTCCTCCTCAGATCCTCTCCTCCTCAGATCCTCTCCTCCTCGGATCTGCAGATCCTCTCCTCCTCAGATCCTCTCCTCCTCGGATCTGCAGATCCTCTCCTCCTCAGATCCTCTCCTCCTCGGATCTGCAGATCCTCTCCTCCTCGGATCTGCAGATCCTCTCCTCCTCAGATCCTCTCCTCCTCGGATCTGCAGATCCTCTCCCCCTCGGATCTGCAGATTCTTATGCGCACAACTACAGGAATTGGACAATGAAATTGAACTTGCACAAATTGCATGATACTGGGAAGTGTTTCAGTTTTATTGTCCAAATTATCTAGAATGTTAGTTCAAAGATTAGAAGTTGAGTAAATCAAAAATTTTACTTTACTGGATGAATAGCAAAAAAAAAGTGTTTAAGTTGCAAAAACAAGGACAAGAAGTGAAATATTGAATGGGTAGATGTGTTTTATATGCGTGATTACTCAAAATTATATTCTTTGTATTTAGTGACGCAGAGAGACGGAAAATTCCGTTCAGAACTTTCCAAGCTCACTGTGATTGGCCGAACGCGGCACGACGAGCTCTGATTGGCCCAGCAGGATGGGATTTGATTGGTCAGACACACCCAATGAGCTTGGATTTGGAAACGACGCCACAACGGACTCTGATTGGCCGATTGGAACATGATGGAATAGGATGAGTTCAACACAACAAAACAAAATCTGATTGGATGAATACAAAACAGTGGCGTGTAATTGGATGAAGATGGTGTAACAATCCTCTGATTGGTTGAATCACATAAACAGGGATTTCTGATTGGTGTAACACATCATGTTGCGATCACAATTTAATTGGCTAAATTTACTAAGATGGAATCCGATTGGTTGAAAGCAATAAAGTTGACTCTGATTGGTTGAACATATCACAACAACTTCTGATTGGTCGAATCACACAACAGTGCATTATGAATGCTTAAAGAGGCAGCAATAAAATGTTATTGGTCAATTATACCAAGTTGAAATCTGATTGGTTGAATACACTATCACCTCTGCGTGGCAAAAAACCCACAATATAATTGAATTAGCATAGCACAACACAATTCATTATTGAAAACAATACAAGTACTTTAATTGGCTGAAATTCAGCACATTGCAAAGATTGTTTGAGGATGTCACAAGAGATTTTAATTGGTGAAATGGACTAAGATGGAATCTGTTTGGTTGAAAGCAATACAGTTCACTCTAATTGGTCGAATATGTCAAAACAACCTCCAATTGGCCGGTTTACACCACAATGACCCTGAACACAACCATTCCACAATTAAATCTAATAGGTTGAAATGCCTTATGTAGCACTTGATTGGCCAATCATCCCATAAACTCATCTGATTGGTTTAACACACTGTTATCTCTGATTAGCCAAAAAAAACTAAATAGAACCTAATTAGCATAGCATACCACAATCACAATGCGTGGCTGAAAGCAATAGAGTGCACTCGGAATGGTTGAAGACATCACAACAACCTCTGATTGGTTGAAACACAACATTGCAAAACTGCTTGATGATGTCACTAGAATATTGGATTTATCCAAATGTCTCGAGATGGAAACAGACTGGTTGAAAGCAACACAGTTAACTCTGATTGGTTGAAACACACAGCCATGAATTCTGATTGGTCAAACATACAGAACAGTCCGATTTGCCTGACTTCTGATTGGACAAGGAACCATATCAAACTATAAACTTTTTGCAGCAACATGGAATCTGATTTGCTGAAAGCAACCCGGTTAATTGTTTGACTGCAACACACACCTGAACACACACCTATCACAATGAACTGGAACTGGTTGAAAACCCATAAGTGAAGCTTGATTGGTCAAACCTACCAGGATGAAATCTGATTGGCTGAACAGATAGTGGCATTTGATTGAACAAAAAAAAAACGCAAAATAGAATCTAATTAGCATAACACACCACGCTCGATGGTTGAAAGCACCACAGTAGCCTCTGTTAGTCGAGGACATCACAACAACCTCTGATTGGTCGAAACACAACAGTGGGTTTTGATTCGCCTAACATACCAACAAAGAGTCTAAACACATGATAATAGCAGAAAACCACATCAAGCTATTATTAAATCAACAACATGAAACCTGATTAGCCGAAAGCTACAAAGTACATTGTGATTGGTCGAACACAAAAAAGTGTTTTTTACGTTGCTGAAACGGCACACAAGTCTAACGGGTTAAAACACACCAGAAACCCTGAAAACAACGCAATTCAGTTGGTCGAAACCCCAATTATGTCATTTCATTGGCCAAACACAGGGATTAAATCCGATTGGCCAAACAAACCACATCAACCTGTGATTGGAGAACGCACCACAAATGGAATGACGCTCACGCCAGTCGGACACACGCTGTTACAATTAGAGGTGACACGCTGACCTCTAATTGGCCAATCAGAACGCTACGTTTTTAACATGTACTGGCTTGCAGAAAAGAATGTCTTATAGAAAGGGATATTTGAATAGAGATCTAGAACATTCTAAAGTCCATAAACCAGATAATTAAAATATCTCTTGAAATAAAGTATATTCTGGGTTAAAACATTTTCTATGAGGTGTAACGAATGCGAGATTGCTTCCACTTCTTTGAGTTTATGGGTTACTTACTTTTATCGCTCTAACAGACGATGAAACCCAAAGGCTGCGTCTGAATCTGGGTTTGGGGGGAAAAGAGGTACATTTAGCTTTCTTTGTTACCTGTCATGCTTTCTTCTGATGTTTAATGTACTGTATGTTTAATAAAGACGTAACAGAGAACTTTGCTTTCTTTTGTCAGAATTTTTTTCTGCGTGAATGTCATTAGGTTCGGTGTGTTTTAAAAAGCATTTATTTCCAGCTAAATATTAAAACAAAGTATTTTTTAAAATATTGAATGTTCATTTTAAAATGATTCAATATTTATATGTTGTTTAAACATTAAAATATGCAACAACAAAAAAGATTTAGACAGAGCTAGCTTGGGATTATTTTTATTCAACACTATAGACGTCTGCATTGTGATCCTCGTATAAGAAATCCAATTTTGGTGTGTTTGAGAGCCTCGTATTACACTTCAAACATTAAACTGCACACGGCAAAGCAATAATAGGTAATCCTTTCACAGATGGGGGATGCTGGGAGATCAGGGGAATTGAAATTCAGAGTGTGTGCCATCCCTCAGATGTCACCAATAGCCTCACTTTACCTTTGTTATATGGTATTTCCGCCCGGTCAGGCGTGCCGCGTGCTCTCCAGATTTATTGTACATGATGTGTGTGTGCCGTTCTCTTTGCTGACCTGAGGAGAAAAGGCATTTCATGGTTCATCAGAACGTTTCCGGACATTAAACAGCAGCTGAGGCCCTCTGAATGTGACCTTTTCCATGTTTTTCCACTCCATTCTATGAGTGCACTACATTTCCCACAATTCCTGGTTAGTTATGGTACCATATGTACTGGCCTACTTTAACATACGCCTGCTTAATTGGCGTTAATGAAAATATCCTGAATCTGTTTTCTTTCGTGGAGCTACACTAATGGACTTAACGGAGGGATTTTAAGCAAACGGAATTGTGGGTAATAAAGTGAAAAATGAGAAATGTGGTCTAACAGGTTTTAGAGGATTCACAGCTGGGAGTTTTTCATTAATGACAGGAGCTCTGTAGAATATCAGAATTGATGAGAAATATAGGAAACTATAAAATACTACATTACCCACAAGTCCCTTTAAGCATTGCATGATCACTCTTAAACTCGTCTCAAAAATATGTGTTAAGATGAAATGGGAGCTTTAATAAGAACCTTACCAAAAGGCTATAATGGGTAATGCAGCGCACAAACCTTAAAGCTAAAACTAAAATATTAGTTGCTAAGTTTTTACACACACCATTTGGTTCCAATTGAAAAATAAATTAATGATCTAATGTTGTTTGTGATGCACTACATGACCTACCTCACTCAATTCCACTCATGAGCACCTCCTTCAATAATTTCTACCAACCTTTGTCTTTGAATCGCCTTAAAACAGGTCGCACTACATTTCCCATAATACCTTCCCTTGATAATTCTTCCACGAAATACAATCATTATAAATCCTTCCATTTTCTTTAATGTGTTCTTTTTTTAAAACATGTTGCAAATCCCAAATGATCAGTAACCGATTTCTGTTTTAATGCACTACATTACCCACAATGCCCTGGTTAAAAGTCCCTCGTTACGGGCCACAAATATCCTCCTTTGTCTTTTGTTTTCTCAAAAGATGTCAATGGAAGAACTGCAACAACATTTACTGAATCCAGGGGATAATGATTACGGGGTGAAAGGAGATTGGTAGTACACAGAATTCTGGGAAATGTAGTTGACATTTCGAAAGCATAGATTAAAAGCTGCAACTTAAATACAATTTACCGCTTCATTGGTAAAATATTCACAAGCCCTCACGACCTTATTTCACGAGTAAAGAGGAAGGAGGAATTATACATAAGCATAACATTTTCTTAAAACAATATTCGAAGCTTGCTTATCATTTTAAATGTAAAGAAATATCGGGAGATTGGATAATTGTCACACTACAGAAGCTGAACCAACCAATTAAACTTCAGGAACGAATTTTTGCCCACTAGAGGGTGGTGATCTACATGACCAGCTCACTCAACTCTTGAGCACCTCCCTCAATAATTTATTCCAACATTTTCTTTGAATTGGCTTAAAACGGTTCATACTACATTTCCCATAATGCCTTTCCTTGATAATCCTCCCACCTAAAGAATCACAAAATGGAATTATTATAAATCCCTCCATTTTTCTTTAATGTTTTCCTTTTAAAAACATGTTGCAAATCCCAAATGATCAGAAACTGTTCTCTATATGTAGTCCACTACATTACCCACAAATCCCTGGATAAAAGTCCCTCGTCACGGCCTCAAATATCCTCCTTTGTCTTTTGTTTTTTCAAAAGATGTCAATGAGCAGCGCTGGAAGAGCTAAGACTACATTTATTGAATCCAGGGGATAATGAGTAAAGAGGTGAAACGAGTTCACTAGCACACAGAGTTATGGGAAATGTAGTTTGCATTGCAGATGCACAGATTTAAAGCTGGAACGTCAATACAATGTACTGCTTTATTGGTGAAATAATCATCAGCATGACCCTCATGACCTGACTTCACAAATTTAGAAGATGAAAAATGCACGTAAAACTTTCTTATTTTTCGTGATTAATTGATACATTAAGTTTTTAATAAATTCTATTTATTTGTGATGTAACAAAGTATCCACTGCCAAAATCACAAGACTTCCTCAGTTTAACCAGCATGGCGAACCTGTTCAGTCATAAAATAGATGTGATGAACATGCGGTAAGCGGTAAATATATATATATAGCTCAAGATTATGGTTGAACTTACCAGAAAGTGCCTCGAGGGAATAAAGCCCTGCACCAGGCCAAGATCTCCTCAAACAATCGTGGAGAGCAGTCTTCGTTTAACAGGGAATGGTGGCGCCTTCCGGCTGTTCTCTCTCATCATCACACTCGCTTTTCCCGCCGCCACAGCTTCGTCGTACGGGGGAGGCTTCCGATGGCCGCGCCACGAAGAAGTCTGATTGGCTGTTCGGTCCACCTGGTGGTTCCTGATGAGATGTTCCGCTGGTGCTCCAGAAGGAGGAAGAGTGTTTGAGGACATCAGCTCTGCGTTCGAGGATACATCGATGTCCGGTATTCCTGCTAGCGATCTTTCAACGTTAGCCGTTAGCACGTCGATCGCAGTACAGACCTAAAGTACAGAAAAGATACAGAAAGCTTTGATTCTCACGTCATCTTTCATTGTGAGCCATTTTGAGAGCTTCATCATGTTGACTCTCTGAGAAAAAAAAAACTATTTTAGAAACATTTGCAGCGCTAGTAGTGTTTTCTTAGGCCTGGAAAGAGGCTCAGGTTACATAAACAAGAAATTACTTTGATAATGCGTTAAATGTTAGTTGTTCTTCCTGATTAGATACAGTTTGGAGATTCGTTAGGAATAAAATCATAATTTTTAGTCGAGTTGACCACGTTTTTGTTTAATTTACATGAACTTGTATGTAGTGCTTGGCTTCACTGTGACTGCGGTGGGAGACGAGGAGAGACAGGTGTGCTTACTGAGTCTAAACATGTTGCAGCGGACAGCATGAAGCCAAATAAATGAAGGCGTCACTTAAAGATATTACACTCCAATCACGCTGATGAACCGCTTGAGTTTCTTCAGAGAAAACGAGCCGAATATTGGCAGCAATCACGATCAGTCAAACAATGTTTATAGTTTTATTAAGATTTAATGTTTTTTACATTTCAGATGCACCTTAAATCTTTTCTGCTACAGTTAATAAAGCTATTCTTTGTTGTAAGTTGTAAATAATTTCGTTCTTTTCTCTCTTATACGTTAATAAGGATTCTGTGTTATGCAGAGGTGTACTTATAACACATTTAAAGACAAATAATACTATTTATAGTTGCTCGGGGGGCACGAGATGTTTTTTTCTTCCTGGGGGGGGGCGACAGAAAATAATTGAGGAACATTGATATAGAGGTCGACAACTTCCGAGTTTCGCACACGAGATCAGTTTTCCGTGTTTATATCAGCTCCAGAGTCGAGTGAGGAAATGCTGTATTCTCTCCGCTTCACGTGTTCCCGCATTCAAACACTTCCTGTTGACGTGTTAACGACCAATCAGAATCAATCAATCAATCAATCAGTTTTTATATAGCGCTTCTTTAGCAATTGCTTTCAAAGCAGCTTCACAAAGTCCTCGTGAGGATCAGGTAGAGTAGACAGGAGTTCCCTCTGAGAGGGGACTCCCGCTGACTGAGGCAGGTGCTAATCACCTCCCCAGCATAAAGAACATACAAACTAAAAATCCATCGATGAACGGTTTGCCGGACAGGACCTGAAAAACAAAAAAAAACAAAACAAACAAAGACAAAACAGGAACTAAGAAATGGAGAAAACGGTTAGTAAACTGTAACATAGACAACAAACAAGTGATCAGCATCAGCTGCAGGAGGAGAGATAAATGATGAGGAGAGCTTAGAGAGGAACATTGAACCACATTGTTTTTTTCAAACAGTTTGTAGCCGGGCTTTGCTGTAAGGCCTGCCAACCCTCACTTCTGATTGGTTTATTTTTTTAGCCTCTGGAGACGTGCGCTCACAGTAACGAAGAGAAACGAGGTTATCTGAAACAAACGCCTGTGAGTTTATCACAGCAGCTCGTTCTCGCGAGCTCAGATTCAGTTCTTCCTCTTCATGAGGACGAGGAACGAGGAACATCAGGAGAAGGTCCTCAGCTCTCGATCCGAGAGCGTCGTGATGAGCTGAAAGTGGAGAAACGATGACTTGAACGAACAAAAGCTTAGTTCCTCATGTTTCAATGTTTGAGTTTAATGAGTCTCATGACCTCTTGAGATAAATACAATCCTAAACGTGAAAATAATCATCGGTGACGACTAAATGAAAATAACATAAAATTAATTATCTGAATTATTTTAACGCTTTCTCTGAAACGGTCTCCAAATCAAATAAAAGATGGAATTTTCCCCTCATTAAAAAAGAAGAATTAATCTGGCCCTGATTATATATAAATATATATATATATATATATATATATATATACACCATACCATACCAACTTTATTTATATTTATAAAGCACTTTAAAAAAAGACAACTACAGCTGACACCGAATTGCTTCACATCTCTAAATACTAAAAGCATAAAAACATATAAAATATTCAACACAATAATACAATTTAAAAAACACATTGAATTAGCAAAAGACGCTAACTCCTGCCAGGATTAGAAGCCGCAGAATAAAAGTGGGATTTAAGGCGAGTTTTAAAAGTGTGAGGCTATATATATATATATATATATATATATATATAATAGTAAAACCTTAAACTTAAACACTAAAAAACTTTCACTTCAGAGCAAAAACCTGCTTTTACTTTGACCAAAAATCCTGATCGTCATTGATTTTGACTGATATGAGAAAAAAAATGATAGTGATATTTTTTTCGGTGCTAACTCTGGAAAACAAATGGTTTGGTATTCATCTCAACATCTGTGCGCAGCCTCGAGAGAGCAATACCTCCTTCATCTCCAGATGTATCTCCTTCAGCCCACGCAGGACCTCCTCCAGACTCACCACCACTCTGTGAATCTGCTCCCGGATCGCTGCCGAATCCCCAGAACCCCTTCGTCCACTCTCGCAGTGCTTCACGCCATCTTCAGCGTCGCGCATCGCTGCCTTCAAGCACGCTTTCTGTTCTCCACCAGGCTCCAGATCTCCATCAGAGGTGGAGAGCTGCTCCGGGGGCACAGAGGCTGATTGTTGGGTTGCACTGAGAACAGGCTCTGCACAGTTTGCTCGACCTCTGACCCACGTCCCGAGGAGCTGTGAGCGAGGCGAGGTGAGGCTCCGGTTGGACCACAGGAAGCGGTCCACAGAGAGGCCGTTGTGTGGGAGAGGTGCTTTCCTGATGCTGAAGAAATGAGGACTTCTGCTCCAAACATTAGATGTGATTATTAAACAGAGTCACAGCTGAATATCGAGTAAATCCACTCGAACGCTCACCTTGATCTTCGGAAGCTCCAGCTGTTGTTCGGCTGAGCGTCCATTCGAGGGGGATTTCAACCCAGGATCATCCACGACTTGCTCTCCGCTCCAGAAATAGCTCTGGATTTCCTCTGGAGCTCTTTGTAATCCCTTCCCTGGTTGGAATTGGGTTGGAGTAGACGCTCGGGGGCTTTGTTCCCCGTCCACTTTTGTCTCCGAGAACAATCGGCGTCCGAGGAAGGAACATCTTGATGGGACGCGTCCCTTCTTTAAGCGTCCGGGCCTGGTCATTGTAGCAAGATGTTTTTTTTTTTCATCTGCTTTTTGTATTTTTTATAACAAAGTGGGGTTATATTGTTAACGTGTGCCTTTTTTGTATCGTTACTCATCGAAAAACCAAGTTTAATAAGAAGCTAACTGAAGAAAGAAATCAGCAAATGTATCACAATGAAATAAAACAACCTCCTTTTAATGGACTTGTTTATATGTTTTCTTTGGGATCATTAAAAAATATATATATTATTTTTCTGTCAAAATTCTCTTAACATAAGCTTAACATAAAAATAAAAGGGAATTGTTGAGGATGCATCGGAACTTGTAGCCGGAGAACAGAAGCGATCACAGTGTTACCCAGGTGCTATTTTATTTGTCAGGCAGCGGCGGCCAAGAGAGAAATGTGGACCCCAATTACATGACAGTCTTAAAATAAACTTTAATTGAAAAAAACAGATAACAAGCCTAACTTTTAAAATGATACCGGTGCCAAACAGATCCTTTTAAAACGATAACGGTGCCAAACCGATACTTTTAAAACGATACCGGTGCCAAACCGATACTTTTAAAATGATACCGATGCCAAACCGATACTTTTAAGATGATACCGGTGCCAAACCGATACTTTTAAAATGTAACTGGTGCCAAATCGATACTTTTAAAATGATACCGGTGCCAAACCGATACTTTTAAGATGATACCGATGCCAAACCGATACTTTTAAAATGATACCGGTGCCAAACAGATACTTTTAAAACGATACCGATGCCAAACCGATACTTTTAAAACGAAACCGGTGCCAAACCGATACTTTTAAAACGATACCGGTGCCAAACCGATACTTTTAAAACGAAACCAGTGCCAAACCGATACTTTTAAAACGATAACGGTGCCAAACCGATACTTTTAAAACGAAACCGGTGCCAAACCGATACTTTTAAAACGATTCCGGTGCCAAACGGATCCTTTTAAAACGATACCGGTACCAAGCCAATACTTTTAAAACGATACCGGTGCCAAACAGATACTTTTAAAACGAAACCGGTGCTAAACGGATCTTTTTAAAACGATACCGGTGCCAAACCGATACTTTTAAAACGATACCGGTGCCAAACCGATCCTTTTAAAACGATACCGGTGCCAAACCGATACTTTTAAAACAATTCCGGTGCCAAACCGATCCTTTTAAAACGATACCGGTGCCAAACCGATACTTTTAAAACGATTCCGCTGCCAAACCGATACTTTTAAAACAATACCGGTGCCAAACCGATCCTTTTAAAACGATTCCGCTGCCAAACCGATACTTTTAAAACAATACCGGTGCCAAACCGATACTTTTAAAACGATACCGGTGCCAAACCGATACTTTTAAAACAATACCGGTGCCAAACCAATACTTTTAAAACAATACCGGTGCCAAACCGATCCTTTTAAAACGATACCGGTGCCAAACCGATACTTTTAAAACGATACCGGTGCCAAACCAATACTTTTAAAACAATACCGGTGCCAAACCAATACTTTTAAAACGATTCCGCTGCCAAACCGATACTTTTAAAACGATACCGGTGCCAAACCGATACTTTTAAAACAATACCGGTGCCAAACAAATACTTTTAAAACGAAACCGGTGCCAAACGGATCCTTTTAAAACGATACCGGTGCAAAACCGATACTTTTAAAACGATACCGGTGCCAAACCAATACTTTTAAAACAATACCGGTGCCAAACCAATACTTTTAAAACGATTCCGCTGCCAAACCGATACTTTTAAAACGATACCGGTGCCAAACCAATACTTTTAAAACGATTCCGCTGCCAAACCGATACTTTTAAAACGATACCGGTGCCAAACCGATACTTTTAAAACGATTCCGGTGCCAAACGGATCCTTTTAAAACAATACCGGTGCCAAACCGATACTTTTAAAACGAAACCAGTGCCAAACGGATCCTTTTAAAACGATACCGGTGCCAAACCGATACTTTTAAAACGATACCGGTGCCAAACCGATACTTTTAAAACGATACCGGTGCCAAACAGATACTTTTAAAACGATACCGGTGCCAAACCGATACTTTTAAAACGATACCGGTGCCAAACCGATACTTTTAAAACAATACCGGTACCAAACCAATACTTTTAAAACCGTACCGGTGCCAAACCGATAGTTTTAAAACGATTCCGCTGCCAAACGGATCCTTTTAAAACGATTCCGCTGCCAAACGATACTTTTAAAACGATTCCGGTGCCAAACCGATACTTTTAAAACGAAACCAGTGCCAAACCGATAGTTTTAAAACGATACCGGTGCCAAACCGATACTTTTAAAACAATTCCGGTGCCAAACGGATCCTTTTAAAACGACATCGGTGCCAAACCGATACTTTTAAAACAAAACCAGTGCCAAACGGATCCTTTTAAAACGATTCCGCTGCCAAACCGATACTTTTAAAACAATACCGGTGCCAAACCAATACCTTTAAAATGAAACCAGTGCCAAACGGATCCTTTTAAAACGATAACGGTGCCAAACCAATACTTTTAAAACAATTCCGGTGCCAAACGGATCCTTTTAAAACGACATCGGTGCCAAACCGATACTTTTAAAACAAAACCAGTGCCAAACCGATCCTTTTAAAACGATACCGGTGCCAAACCGATACTTTTAAAACGATACCGGTGCCAAACCAATACTTTTAAAATGAAACCAGTGCCAAACGGATCCTTTTAAAATGATACCGGTGCCAAACCGATACTTTTAAAACGATACCGGTGCCAAACCAATACTTTTAAAACGATTCCGCTGCCAAACCGATACTTTTAAAACAATACCGGTGCCAAACGGATCCTTTTAAAACGATACCGGTGCCAAACCGATACTTTTAAAACCGTACCGGTGCCAAACCGATACTTTTAAAACCGTACCGGTGCCAAACCGATACTTTTAAAACGATTCCGCTGCCAAACCGATACTTTTAAAACGATTCCGGTGCCAAACCGATACTTTTAAAACGAAACCAGTGCCAAACGGATCCTTTTAAAACGATACCGGTGCCAAACCGATACTTTTAAAACGAAACCGGTGCCAAACCGATCCTTTTAAAACGATACCGGTGCCAAACCGATACTTTTAAAACGAAACCGGTGCCAAACCGATACTTTTAAAACGATACCGGTGCCAAAACGATTTGTGAACCTATATTTTACAAAAGCTGCAAAATTATGGGACATGACTCAGGAATACATTTTTATTGAATAAAAATGTAAATCCTTAAAATTGAACAATGTATTCAAAGTTTAAAGTATATAAGAATAAATGTAATTAGAAAATGCTGCAATACTGCAGAAATTAAGATTGTTCCGATACCAGCAGGTTTAGTATCACCCACACCTATACTGGTACCAACTCTAACAAAAAAATCTTGGATTTTCACAAATTAATGTTAATAATAATTATCAATTTCAGTAGTACACATAAACAGAGATCCTTTAATTACATGAAAACTAAAATATATGGCATTTTTTTTTATCTCAGAGCTTTTAGTTAATGGGTTTATAAATACTTTAAAAATTTAACATTTTATAAAAAAAATATTTAAAAAAACATGTAACAGCATCATTTTAATGGCAGACACATACCACATTTACATGGTTCACTTGTATCACTCAGCTTCTGTTAGAGCTCCAGAACACAAATATTAATTGATGTATATCTGGATATTCACTGCCGCTCTGAAAACGATCTCTGAGTCACGGCTGACAGCTGGCGTTGGTGCTGCGCTCAGTGCAGGTCTCCTCCTCGGCCCGCTGCTTTTGAAGCTCAGGACTCTCTACCAAGCTTCCCAGATGTTTATACGAACGTGTGGAGCTTCCTCAGCAGAAGAAAACTTTTACAAACATCACAGCTTGATGTGCTTCTGTCTACTGCTGTAGAATAAATAGTGCTGTCGGATTCCTGTCATATGCAATTTCGTTTAGTTTAATGCGAGTTGTATAACTTAGTGGTGGTGCAGTGGGTAGCACGGTCGTCTCACAGCAAGAAGGTCTCTGGTTCGAGCCTTGGCTGGGTCAGTTGGTATCTCTGTGTGGAGTTCTCATGTTCTCCTCGTGATCGCGTGGGTTTACTCCGAGTGCTCCGGTTTCCCCAAAAGAACAAAGACATGCGGAATAAGAGAATTGAGTAAGAACGATTGTTTGTAGAGTTAAAGTGAGAATGAGTGTGTGAATGTTTCCCAGCGATGAGTTGCAGCTGGAAGGGCATCCGCCGTGTAAAATATATTCCAGAAGAGTTGGTGGTTCATTCCCCTGTGGAGAACACTCCACCAGTCACACCCCACCAGTCACACTCATCCACCAAACACACACATCCATACTGGGTGAAGTGGCTTGCCCAGGGCCACAATGGCAGAATGGCTCTAGCGGGATCAAACCACCAACATTCCAGTTACAGAACAACCGACTCCACCACAGCGCCATCTTTCCGCCTCAATAACAGTCAATCTCCCTCGGACGGGAGCATCCATGCAAGATCTCACTTTGTGGGGTCTCAATGTTCCTAGGAAAGGTGAGGATTCAGCCCAGAACTACACGAGAGGAGCTGGTCAATGACCTGAAAAGTCCTGGGACCACCGTTACCAAGGTTACTGTTGGTAATACACATGGTTTGAAATCATGCATGGCACGGAAGGTTCCCCTGCTTAAACCAGGACATGTCCAGGTCCATCTTAAGTTTGCCAACGACCATTTGGATGATCCAGAGGAGTCATGGGAGAAAATCATGTGGTCAGATGAGACCAAAATAGAACTCTTTTTTTCATAATTCCACTAAGCGTGTTTGGAGGAAGAAGAACGATGAGTACCATCCCAAAAACACCATCCCTACTGTGAAGCATGGGGGAGATGGCATCATGCTTTGGGGGAACATGGGACAGGGCGACTGCACTGTTTTAAGGAGAGGATAACAGGGGCCATGTATTGCGAGATTTTGAGAACAACCTCCTTCCCTCAGTTAGCGCACTGAAGATGGGGCGATGTTCCAACAGGACAATGACCTGAAGCACACAGCCAGGATAACAAAGGAGTGGCTTCATAAGTAGCATATCAAGGTTCTGGCGTGGCCTAGCTAGTCTCAAGACCTAAACCAAATTGAAAACCTTTGGAGGGGTCTCAAACGAGGTATCTCAGCGAAAGCCCAGAAACCTCAATGATCTGGAGAAGATCTGTGTGGAGGAGTGGACCAAAATCCCTCCTGCAGAGTGTGCAAACCTGGTGAGCAACTACAGCAACCTCTGTAATCACAAACAAAGGCTACTGTACCAAGTAATAACATTGATTTTCTCAGGTGTCCAAATACTTATTTGCAGCTGTATCATACAAACAAATTGTTAAAAAAAAACATACATTGTGATTTCTGGATTTTTCTTTTTAGATCATGTCTCTCACAGAGGACACGCTCCTTTGTGATTTCTAAGTGGGAAATCGTCAAAATAGCAGGGTGTTCAAATACTTATTTTCCTGACTGTATTTGTCATTAATGCTATTTTGAAGTTTATTTTAAATGTATATTTCTCAATGTGTACTCATAAAATGTCTTTGAAATTATTTGCATCGCCGTTTGTTTATTTAGCGCGATTAACAAACCACACAGCCTGCAGCAGCTCACGTTACCTGTTTATTCAGCAGTAACATCAATCAAAAGATTTAAATACACCTGAACGCAGGTCTCTGAACAAACACTATTGTTGCTTTTGTTTCTCTGAGCTGCTAACAGTTTGTAGTTTCAGTTCTGGTCTCGGTTCCTAGTCTCGCTCTCGCAGCAGCTTCGAGAGATGAGCTGCTCTTTTTGGACTTCTTCGGTTCCTCGTCTCGCTCTGAAAGAACCTCGCAGCAGCTTCGAGAGATGAGCTGCTCTTTTTGGACTTCTTCGGTTCCTCGTCTCGCTCTGAAAGAACCTCGCAGCAGCTTCGAGAGAGGAGCTGCTCTTTTAGGACTTCTTCGGTTCC
>UELW01000148.1:0-93948 GCA_900490495.1 Danionella dracula | reverse complement strand
TCTTTTTTTTTTGTTCTTCTTTTAATATTTCGTTAAGTACTGTGCACAGATTTGTGTTATGAAGGGGGGGGGGGTATTTTGACTGCCTGCTGTTTTTAGTAACTGTGTCAACAGAGAAAAACTATCAATTGCTGCAATTAATTCTAGATTCATTTCAAGAAGGAAACAGCACAGTTCAGTTCTGATCTTTCAAGCAAGCCTCGCGCTGGAGTCTCATTCAGGTTGCAGATTAACTCCGCATGGTGTTGGTCCACTACAGGTTGAGTTTGAAACAGTAATTATATGGAGCTGCTTCCTTGCAAGGTTTCTTCCTGACTAGTTTATTGGTTACACACTTTGTGTACCATGAGGAAAACAATTAATTGACCCCTGGCTGCTGCTGTAGAAACTGTGTCAAAGACAAAAACTATCAATCTCTACAATTTTCAGCTCCAATGTTGCTCAGTTTTAACATGTAAGTGAATGACAACCTGTTCACTTCTGGGTTCATCCTCAAGTGGCCGGTCGAGGAACTGCATTTCAGTCACTTCCTGTTACACGCCGAGAGGGAAAGCAGGAAGTTGCCGCTTGGTATGACATCATCTACGCGGTACAGGCATGATTAGATGGAAGACCACCCAACTTTGCTGATGACAATTATACGTACGGGTTTAAACACAAAACAAAAAATGTTTGTGCAAAAAAAGGAAAAATAAGCTATTATTGTTCAAAACTCTCTCACGGACGAATGAGCTTGTGACGAACAACTTGTGCTACATACATTTTAAAGCTTCTAGAATTTGATTAAAAAAATTTTTTTTATTTGCTTAGCTTTTCCTTGCCTGACCTCTTTTTCTCAAATTGATTACGTTTACATTTCTTGCGATTCCAGTTTAATGTAAATGAACGCTGACTCTAAGGTCTCCATTGGTCCAGCAGTTCTCCTGCAGGTTCTACAAAATTACGTTTTAAAATGTTCAGAATTTTATAGGTTTACTTTTAAACCTACAGATTCAATCATGTAGAAGGAAAAATAATCCCATATCTGAGATCTTGACAATTGACGGGGATCAAATACTTATTTCACTTGTGCGTGTATATATGTTTGAGCATGTTTTTGTGGTCTATGTCTTTTATGGATAAGAGAGTGAAGTGCGCATGAGATGAACGTATTCAGAAATGTGTTTTTAAACAGATTTTGGTCTGTCAAAGCTATCTTAAGACTTTCTGATAGAGTTTCACGGCGCGTCCTCAAACCGGAAGAAGAAAACAGCATTGAACAGAACGAGACTCACCCCTTTTCAGTGAGAAAATGGTGAATTACTGACAAGTTTTTGTCTGTGTTGATCACTAATACCATTAAAAGCATTTGAAATACTACAGAATACCAGAAGCTCTAATAAATCAAGAAGAAGAGTTCAAAAAATAAATATAAAAATACATTTTTGTTGATTTTTTTAGAATGTTGTCTCTCCCTGTTCAAACAAACCTAGCATTAAGATAAATTCTCTATCTGTGGGCAAGAGTTCAGAATCAGCATGGGATCAAATACTTCTTTTCAACACAGTAAAACTGAAATAAAACAGCATTAGCTTTTAAATCCTTCTTAAATTTGAGAGATTTGAGAACTCACAAATGCATCCTCTATCATTCCGATTGTGTCTATCTTTCTTTTTATGGTGAACACACTCTGATTTTATTCTGGTGGACTGCAACCGGACCCTGAAATGTTCTCATGGCTGCTGATCTTCTCAGTCATATGACAGACATACTTGTAACCCATCTGACATCAGACATGCTCCTGGCGTGTCTCGTTGACTCTCCAAGACCTTCAGCTTCATTTCAGGAATCAGATTAGCTGTATCATGTTCTAGTTTTCCCTCTCTCCTCTCCAGCCAGCGTTCTAAAAGAAGCCACTGACCCATTAACTTGCACATAAATTATTCCTTATTGATGAATTAAGCAGCGGAGCAGAGGATTATTCCTCTGGACACAAAGACTGCAGCGTCGTAATGTGCCATTATTCTGCTCGCTCAGCCACGAGATTGGCTGGAAAACTCCAAAGACATTCTTTATGGAAGAGTGGATCGCTCATTCATATCTTAATTTGTTCAGTCATCCATTCAAGCGTTCACTTTTATTAAATAAAAGAGATTCCATGTCAGTCTCCATTCCAGTTTTATAACATGCATGGTGTAAATGATGTAAAAACTGGCAGAGCAGCATAAATCCACACCTGAAACAGGCTACTGTTTATGAAAAATGAAAATACTCGGCCGGATAGAATGCTTCATGTGCAGGTGGTCATTTATACAATGGCTCCCTCCAGTGGAGAAGCTATTCTTTTATATTTGCTTTTTATTGAATAAAGACATTGTACAAACATCAAGGCACACCGTAAAATGACAAAATATAAGGCACATGAATCATGAAAGGAAGAGGAACGTCAAAAGGAAAAAAATAGCAAATTAAAGATGATGATAAAGAAACTAAATAAACCATAATAATACAAATAACATTGATTATTAAATGTAATATAGAGACAGACAGGGTTTAAGAGGGGCCCAGAACTGAATCAAAAAACATTGTAGCAACAGGGGTGTAAATACTTTTTATTTAATTAGGGGTCTAGTACCAAAGGTGCAAGAACCTTATTGTTTTGCCTCAAAAAAAAAATTATTATTCTTCTTTTCCATATTTCCGGGGACTTTTGAGGGCCTGAACATTAATGAAAAGTCCCTATATTTTTGCACACGCCTCAGACCTGGTGAAAATTTACGTTTGATTGTGTTTCGAAAAATGAATTAAAAAAATGGCTTTATAGCGCCACCTAAATGTCCAATTTTCAGGCAAATGACAACAAACATCATCCACCATAGCGCCATCTAGTGGCGAACATTAAAGGCATGTTTTTTTAGTTTTACACTTCTATTTAATTTAATTTCATCGTATTGCATAAACACCTAAAACTTGTTGCATGCGTGTAGGACCTTAAGACCTACAAAAAAGTCCATTGGGTCGAGTTTCGAAACTGGACGGAAAACATTCGAAAGATCAGGCCCTTCTTAACTGAGCATGCAACTCATCTCCTGGTTCAGGCTCTGGTCCTCTCACGTCTGGACTACTGCAACACTCTCCTAGCAGGACTTCCATTAAATACGCTCAAACCTCTGCAGATGATCCAGCACTCTGCAGCTCGTCTTATCTTCAAGGAACCGAAACGAGTTCATGTTACTCCCCTCTTCATCACTCTTCATTGGCTCCTCATTGCAGCTCGGGTTAAATTCAAATCGCTAACGCTGGCATACAAAACTATCTCCAGATCAGCCCCTGTCTACCTCCATGAGCTCATACGCTCCTACATGCCCTCCAGAAGCCTGCGCTCAGAGAAGGAACAGCGACTTATGGTTCCATCCCACAAGGGCAGAAGATCTCTCAGCAGAAGCTTCTCTCTCACTGTCCCTGGCTGCTGGAACAAACTCCTGATGCAGTCAGGAGAGCAGCAACACTAACAGCTTTCACAAAGCAAGTGAAAACTCTTCTCTTCAGAGAACACCTACTATAAAAAAAAAAAAAAAAAAAAACACTACTACCTTCTTTTTTCCCTCCTCTGTCTTCATCTTCTTCCTCTACTTCCTCACTGCTTTGGTTTTTTGATCAGTTGATAAAATTTCTATTATGAGAAGTTGAGATAGACTTTGACGCTGTAACAAATTGCATATTGTCTCTCCCTAATGTAAGTCGCTTTGGACAAAAGCGTCTGCCAAATGCATAAATATAAATGTAAATGGAGTAAATGAGAACCTGCTCACTTCTGTAGTCAGCCTCAAGTGGCCGCTCAGGGAACTGCAGTTCAGTCACTTCCTGATACGCATCGAGAGGGAACGCAAAATAAAGCTGTGTCCCAATCGGCGCATGATTCACACTTTTAAGGGTGCAAAATGAGAATTAGTGTATCTCAAACTGAAGTATGCATAGATAAGTAAAAGCGCGTCCTGGATGTGTACTTTTTCCGCTTAAATTCTGAAGTGCAGATCGATAAATGTACCCACAATCCTTTGCGCTCAGGCAGAAGGAGTTTTCTCTCGGACCAAAACAAACTCGCTCTCTCTGTAATACAACTGTTTTCTTAAGAAAAAGCTCAGAGTCAAATAATAGCAATATAGAGAGTGTTATATTTATTATTGTAATATTTTCAATAAAGGAATTGTAAAGAAGACGTTCAGTTCTCGCACACTTCGTGCGTGATGACGTAATCACAACTACTTCAGTCACGTGACGTTTTAGTGAGTCCTAGATTGTACAATCTCATCTAAAAAGTATGTACATGTTCTTCTTTTATCTACTTTAAGAAAGTAAGTGTTCGGATTGGGACGCAACACCCAAAGCCAACTGTCGGCCACCATCTTTGTTCTTTCAGGCGTTACCAGATCTCAGGGTTGCCAGATCTGAGTGACAGTTTCCAGCCCAAACTCAACGTTACTCAGTGTATCACTCTTTTCTTGGACTAAAGAAAGTTTGTTTTGTCGCTTAAAAAAAGTGACCAATACAGTTTCTTTGTGGTGTTTGATTAACCACTGGCTGTCGCTGATTGATGATGTCATAAAAACTAAACGAACCAAGTCTAGTTTTATTCATAAAAAAAATAGTTTTATTCATAAAAAACGTTTTTGTCTAGATTTGGTCGTCAAAAAGGTTGTTGTTTTAGTGTTTGATTAACCACTGACTGTCGCTGATTGATGATGTCATAAAAAAACGACTCGCGTCTAGTTTTATTAATAAAAAACGTTTTTGTCTAGACTTAGTCATTAAAAATTAAAGATTGTTGTTTTAGTGTTTGATTAACCACTGACTGTCTCTGATTGATGATGTCATAAAACAAAAATAATCGAGTCTAGTTTTATTAGTAAAAAAACGTTTTTGTCTAGATTTAGCCATTAAAAATAAAAGTTTTTTTGTTTTAGGCATGCAAAGAAGCAATATAAAGAAGAAAATGCAATTAGTGTAGTTTTAAATGCATTACACTTTCTGTATGGTCAAAAATAGCACATGCTGCAAACCATAAACTGGAACTGACTTAAGCCAATGAAGCTAATTTTAGCTCGAAGTAAGCAGCATATTTCAGAGTGGAGTTATTTGTAAATATTTGAGTGTGCTAAGAATTTTTTACTCTAATTGTCAAATACATATTTCTTCATTTATGCAGGATCCTTTATTACTTACCTTTGAACATATATCAGGAAATTGTTGTCACTAACAGCATCCAAAGCTTTTATTTTTTTCCCTTGCGAAACAGTTTAGTTGTCTCACAGAAGTATAGTGCTGGTAAAAAGTATAAAAATACATAATTAATTTTGTTTAAGTCTCCTAATCCCCGCAATCTTGAACAGATCAAAAACAAGCGTGGGGTTTTTAATATAGTTATATTTAAATGATATACATTTGAAAGAAGTTCATGGTGAAATTGTTAAAATATGCTGATTATATAAAAATATGCTAAAGATTAAAGGCAGTTCTGAGATCAAATTGAGGCGGCACCTGGAAGAAGAACGATCAGAGAACATCTACAGACCAGTGAGCCTCACGGTTCCTGGACAGATTTCAGAAACAAACAAGCTGTAGACTTATCATTTCAAGATCAGCAGCAAACTAAAAGTGCTTTTATTGCCATTGAAACGTAAAAAGCTACAGGTCCTGCATTTAGATGCTGAACGTCTCTTTGTTTCTGGGAATTCCCATCTAAAGGGGACAGCGCAAAGCTCCTGATTACTGTGGGAATCTCATCCCAGATTGAAACCGCCATATGCACGCCCACTTCTGCATGCGCAATGAGATGTTTCATTTACATAATTTACTTGGAGGAGCGATGAATAACCCTGTCAGCGCTCGCAAATCAATGGACCCCGGAGGAGCGTCCTTGAGAGATTACGTGGCCAGGATCTGCATCACATGAGCAGTGGTGGGCAGAAACGAACTAAATGTAACTCGTTACTGTAGTTAGGAAGCTTTTTCAAGTATCTGTACTTTACTGAAGACTTTTTTTCTTTACCTTCACTACATTTCAAAGTCTAATTTCTTACCTTTTACTTAACTACATTTCGAGAAACCAATCGGGGTACAGCGCACTCTGTTTGGAGAAGTTTTGAAATCTACTTGGAGCGAATGCAGGCCACACAACCGTGACCTTATCTGCACAATTTTTTTGAAGGCCTTGAAAATAAGAAGGACTCCTTCCCTTTCGATTGTCTTCTCTGTCTGCTCCGGCCCTGTAACATTTCTTCTTACAAGAATTCTCTTCTAATCTACAGAAACACGTACGCGGTTTTCATTCTGGTGTTCGTTTTTAGTGAAGTAATCCTAGTAGATTCAGAAAATGGACTTTAATTATCAAGCAAAATAACAACATGATGGAAAGCGACTCGTTTACTGTTTTTCTTTTCTTTTGTTTTTGTTTGAAAACTAAATTACTGAAGTTTCGGGTCAATTTCTTGCTTTTCTCGTGTGATTAAAAAAATGATTTTGGGGTTGGAATTTAGTTTTCACACGAGGAAACAAAACCTGACATACTTTTCGACGTGCTGATGACTAACATACTACTTATTCTTGATTGGCCCAACCGCTTGCGTTTTCCGCAAATAAAGTCACGAAGCAGGAAAAGGATGCGGTTAATGCAATTAATGCTGTCTATGAGAAATAATCATATATTTTAATTCAGCTTGTCATAGTTTAAGCTAAATATTGTAATTATACATGCTTTAGGCAATCAATAAAGCCTTTTCACATATTGTTTAACCAAGAGTCTCAACAAAAAATTATAACAGTATATTCTAGCCATAATAAATCATAGTACTTTGGATACTTAAGTACATTTTAATGCAAATACTTTTGTACTTTTACTCAAGTGAAATTCTGAAAGGAGCACTTTTACTCTTACTGAACTAATATTTTACCTCGCGTTTCTCTACTTTAACTCAAGTACTTGGTTTGTGTACTTTGTCCGCCACCGCACATGTGCAAGGCTGAACCGGTCCCGTAAGCGCGATCCCGGTCTGCTGGCGAACAGGCACACGGGATGCTTCATTCATCGTGCATTTTCTTTCCCTTCACCTCCAACATGGGCTACACGCGAGCATCCTGCGTTCGCAACTGGCAGCTGGCAAACCGGGGAACAACAAACTCTTTTATTCTGCTTGAACTTGAGCCGTAGTGCCTCACTTGACACTTGTCAACAGTTTTAATGAAACTTCCCCACTCCAAATTCCCAGCATCCACCCCCAGCCAATCCCATCTCTGACTCTCTCCTCGCTCTTTTCATTCCTTTCATTAGCCTCTTACGGGGTCATGGATGAGGCCCTGTCCTCCAGCCTGAGGTAGGGGCATCAGAGGCCCACCCTGGGGAAAAAGCCTGTGTTATCCCTCTCCCTCCCGTCCAGCTTCAGTCAAGAGTTCAAAGCCGGGCCTTTAAAACAGAGAGCGGTGTGTGTGCTGGCTCCCCTCCCATGGTGGGTCACAGCTTGGCTGGAGTTGGAGCTGGAGAGATGAGAGGCTCGGCCGGCTCAGAGGGGAGGTGGAGCCTCTCACTTGAAAGGTTCGCAGCCGAGTAGAGTCCCAGACACAACACAAGGGATCAGACTGGACCCCTTCCCCCTTAGCCGCAACACTTCCCACCAAAGAACAGCTGGAATGTGACCTGTTCCAGAACCAAGGCCAGGGCTGGCTGACAATAGAGTTGATGGAGATTGGGGGAAGGATCGCTGCTCTATTATAACGTACAACCCCCTCCTTATCGAAGCTGCAAACGCCACACGAGCAGGGCTGTTCTTGGCAGCCACCTAAGGGTTAGATTTGGTCCGTTTGACGAAAACGATCATTTGTTTTGGTCGCGTTTAAGTCTAGTTGTAGTCACACAAAAAAAAAGGTTTTAGTCTAGTTGTAGTCATAAATTAAAGGTTTTAGTCTAGTCGTAGTCACCAAAAATAAATGGTTTTAGTGTAGTTGTAGTCACCAAAAAAAAAAATGTTTAGTCTAGTTGTAGTCACCAAAAAATAAAATGTTTTAGTGTAGTTTTAGTCACCAAAAATAATAGGTTTTAGTTTAGTTGTAGTTACCAAAAATAAAAGGTTTTAGTGTAGTTGTAGTCACCAAAAATAAAAGGTTTTAGTCTAGTTGTAGTTACCAAAAAACAAAAGGTTTTAGTCTAGTTGTAGTCACCAAAAATAAATGGTTTTAGTCTAGTTGTAGTTACCAAAAAACAAAAGGTTTTAGTCTAGTTGTAGTCACCAAAAAATAAAATGTTTTAGTGTAGTTTTAGTCACCAAAAAATAATAGGTTTTAGGTTAGTTGTAGTTACCAAAAATAAAAGGTTTTAGTGTAGTTGTAGTCACCAAAAATAAAAGGTTTTAGTTTAGTTGTAGTCACCAAAAATAAAAGGTTTTAGTCTAGTTGTAGTTACCAAAAAACAAAAGGTTTTAGTCTAGTTGTAGTCTTCAAAAAATAAATGGTTTTAGTCTAGTTGTAGTTACCAAAAAACAAAAGGTTTTAGTCTGGTTGTAGTCACCAAAAAATAAATGGTTTTAGTTTAGTTGTAGTTACCAAAAAACAAAAGGTTTTAGTCTAGTTGTAGTCACCAAAAATAAATGGTTTTAGTCTAGTTGTAGTTACCAAAAATAAATGGTTTTAGTCTAGTTGTAGTTACCAAAAAACAAAAGGTTTTAGTCTAGTTGTAGTCACCAAAAATAAATGGTTTTAGTCTAGTTGTAGTCACCAAAAACAAAAGGTTTTAGTCTAGTTGTAGTCACCAAAAATAAATGGTTTTAGTGTAGTTGTAGTCACCAAAAATAAATGGTTTTAGTCTAGTTGTGTCACACCTCCTGCACGTTCTATCAGCCCCGATCACCAGTCACAGTCTCCAGCCAATACACGACGCACTCAATCACCCGAGTACTAACCAGACACACCTGGGCACTCATCACCATCATCTGTTCCAATTATCAACACCACACTATAAAGACTCACCCACGCCGTTCACTCACCGTCAGGTATCATCTTCACTGGATCGTATCTCTCTCCGTCTTCTCATCCCGATCTTCTGCCAGGAGCTTCTGCTACTCGTTGCACCCAGAGACTAACCCCTGTCACCGGCTTGCTCTGCTCGAGGGAAGTAACGCTACTACCACCTAGACTCTCTATTGAACTGTCACTAGTACTTCGGTACGAAGCCTATTGTGTTCAATAAACACTGTGTGAATCACACCTTTCGCTTCTGCCTTCTGTGATCCGTGACAAGTTGTAGTTACCAAAAAACAAAAGGTTTTAGTCTAGTTGTAGTCACTAAAAATAAATGGTTTTAGTCTAGTTGTAGTTACCAAAACTAAAAGGTTTTAGTCTAGTTGTAGTTACCAAAAAATAAATGGTTTTAGTGTAGTTGTAGTTACCAAAAAATAAAAGGTTTTAGTCTAGTTGTAGTCACCAAAAAATAAATGGTTTTAGTCTAGTTGTAGTTACCAAAAATAAAAGGTTTTAGTCTAGTTGTAGTTACCAAAACTAAAAGGTTTTAGTGTAGTTGTAGTCACCAAAAATAAAAGGTTTTAGTCTAGTTTAGTCACCAAAAAATAAAAGGTTGTAGCCACCAAAATAAAAGGTTTCAATCACCAAAAAATAAAAGGTTTTAGTCTAGTTGTAGTCACCAAAATAAAAGGTTTTAGTCTAGTTTTAGCCACCAAAAAAGAAAAGATTTTCATCTAATTTTAGTCAGTGTAAAATAATAGTTAGTTTATTAAAATGTTTTAAAAATTTTAATTAAACTTTTTAAACATTAATATTTAATATTTTATTTTAAATAGTTCATAAGATAGTGGAGCAAGTTGAAAGAAAAGCTGCTATAGTAACTGCTAATGTTTATGAAGCTGAGGTCTCAAACTTGATTACTGGAGGGCCACAGCCCTGCACAGTTTTGTTCCAAACTTAAACGAACACACCTGATTCCACTAATAAAGCTGCTCTGGGTTTGTTTGAAGCTACAGGTTTGGCTCTAAACCCGTATGGGCTGCGGCCCCCCAGGAGTTGAGTTTGAGACCCCTGGCGTATATGTTTCTGCAAAGTATCAATAAATATCAGTAAACGTATCAATAAATACACCAGGAGTTATTTATTTAATAAAGTTGTATATATGTATGTGTGTATATATTCCCCTCGAGGGGTTAAACTGGGAAGTGACTGGGGAAGGGTTTGACCTATTATTATTTTTACGCTGAAATGTCATTGATTGCTTCGTTCCCTTTTTTCATCAGTTTGGAGTTTTAGTAAAAACGTTTTTATTTTGAAACCAAGATGTGCGCTTCATGAATGAGGAGAAAGAGCTCAAGTTGTACATTTTTTTGAAGGATGTAAACATACTTGACATTACACAATAAAGCATTTTTTGCAGAATTGACAGACGTGAGAACACTGATGAAGTGGCGAGAGGTCACAGGAATCTTATGCGACCGGAAGATGCCTTTGCGCCTGAAGTCAAAGATCTACCGAACAGTTGTCCGTCTTCTGTCGTTGTGTGGGGTCGAGTGCTGGCCCACGACCAAAGCTGCCGAGCACCTTCTCCGCACCATGGAAATGCAAATGGTTCGCTGGACAATGGGTCTCTCCCTCCTTGACCACTTCTGCAATGATATGCTCAGACGACAATCATACCTATCGATGAGAAATTGCGGGAAGGACGCTACGGTGGTATGGACATGTCCCACGAGCCACGCCTGACGCATTGCCAGCATCTTCTACCACCTCGAGGTCCATAGGCAGCGCCCACGCGGGCCACTGAAACAGCGAAGGCAAGACACGATCAATGCAGACGTGAAAGTCAGCAACCAGCGCCACGATGTGTAGGAACCACAAGAAAATGAACCAAGAAAAGTGCCGTTCAAAGATCCGAAAAGCAGACCCTGCATGCACCAGCAGGAAACGCTAAGAAGAAGAAGCTTACACAATATAGTATTTAATAGTATTGAATATAAAATATGAGCGAGATTTCTTGATAGATCTGAGGAAATCCCGTCACTCTCAGAACAAGCTGCTCCTCCGGTTTGCTTCGCTCAGACTCAAGCGCTGCAAAAACTTATCTAAGTGATTTTTTTTTTTATCAAATATTTTTAGCACTGGCGTAGGTTTCATCGTCACGTCAGGTATACGCGCATCAATTTCGTGAGGCTTTTCTGCCACTCAAGGCTGCCTCCTGGGACCCATCTTCCATTGAAAATGAACTAGTCACCACGTGAAAGCAACTTTAACCGTCCCCTCAATAAGATTTAAACATTTTGTGAACCAGTCTCTTCTAGTTTACACCCTGGAAAACCAAAAACGATAGGTAAGGAATACTGTTTTTTGAAAACACATACAGGTACAACGATAATGCTTGTTTCCAGGAAGGTGGAGCTTCAAGAGGTGAGAAGGAGAACATCCACCCATCCAGCGGTGGGAGGAAGAAAGAGGCCAGGGTGAGGCGCTGATTATCCTGCCACTCTAAGCAGAGCAATAATGAGAAAGAGCTGAGGCTGAGATGAGACCGAGTGCCCTGACAGGCGGAAGTAAGTTCTGGGGCGTTGGCCCACTTGAGGCACGAGGATTGAC
Source organism: Danionella dracula (assembly GCA_900490495.1). Lineage (NCBI taxonomy): Eukaryota > Metazoa > Chordata > Actinopteri > Cypriniformes > Danionidae > Danionella > Danionella dracula. The sequence continues at coordinate 82,350 of UELW01000148.1, read as the reverse complement.
CACGTCGAGCAAAGACACAGGCCCCACTTCCACTTCCCAAAGAGAGTGAGATAAACGTGAACTGGATTTAAACACAGGAGGCACGAGGGAGTCCTGGGAGGCAATCGATGAGGAGAGGGGATCCCAACGGGTAGCAATTCTAAAGATAACTTGCATATGTAACAGGGTTAAAAGTGCTGTGTTAAATCATGCCCAAATTGGAGACATGCTAGTGCTTGCTGTGCCCTTGGCAGTGTAGCACACTAGGGGGCAGTAGATAATCTTCACCAGCAGTTACATGAAAATCTGATGCTGGTAAGACGTCTCGATGAGTGCTTCGTCTAAATTAATACAATTTATTATTTACAGGCACACAGTTATGTTTTTATCATTTCACAGTGTAATATTATCACCTTAGCGTCACGGTGGCGCAGTGGGTAGCACAGTCGTCTCACAGCAAGAAGGTCGCTGGTTCTAGGCTCGGCTGGGGCAGGTGGCATTTCTGTGTGGAGTTCTCATGCTCTCCTCGTGATCGCGTGGGTTTTCTCCGGGTGCTCCGGTTTCCCCCACAAGAACAAAGACATGCGGAATAAGTGAATTGGTTAAAAACGATTGTTTGTAGTGATTGAGAGTGAATGAGTGTGTGGGGATGTTTCCCAGCGATGGGTTGCAGCGTAAAACATATGTCAGAGAGTTGGCGGTTCATTACGATGTGACGACCCCGAAAGGGAATAAAGCCGACATGAAGATGAATGATTATTATCACCTTATTGGTATTTCTTGTCTGTTAATTACCGATTTAAGTTTAATTAGCAAAATATGAGTAACACGTGTGAAACCACGTACATTTTCTTATTTTAGTTTGTCTTGCACCATCGAGTGAGCTCTGTCTGCACTGTAACCTGGGTCGTGTTCTCTGCAGATGGTGTCAATAAATTAACCGTTTGTGGAACCCCTGACTCCCTAATTCTTCAATTCCAGCATAGTCACACATATACTGCGGAGAGGTAAACCGGAAGCGCCAGAGAACGTGAGGTTATGACGTCAACGAATGGAGAATGGAACAACAATGAGAACAATGGAGAATGGAAGGATAAACCATTATATACCCTGAGGAGAGGCGTGATATTTGACGATCAGGTGTATCTGCAAATAGACTTCAGGTGAAGATAATTATTGTAATGGACGAGGTGAGTGAAAGAATAAAGCGCATTCTGACAATAACATAAACATTTTTAGCTCATTACCGTTTCGTTATCGTCATCATTGATGAAAACCGCAGTGCTCACAAGCTCCCAACTCTCCGAGCGAGTACAGGACACATCAACAGACAGGAATCCAAGAGGTTCTATAAACGTTTAATTTTCGACTGCTCACAAAATAAGTACAATGGTTTGACCAACAAAAAAGGCATGTATATAGAACTACCTTTGTTTCAATTTATGGTAGCAATCCATAAATAGATGGGACGATTACAGCACAAAAGACTAGGAGTTAAAGTAAGGTGCGAGAGTATTTAACATGTCACGTTTACAGCTTAAGAATGACATGGGCTTCATGATTAAATCTGAAGTGTGTAAATTCCTTCAAAAACATTCCTCGGCTGGCCGGATTAATAAGCGCTGCTATAAACGTGTGGTTCTTGCATTGCTCTGTTTGGCTCCTTGAACAATGCAGCATTGTTCTCTGTGGTTTTTCAGGGAATCACCCCGCTTAGTTGATGCTTAGACTTGCTCACGTGTCGCATTCATCTAGAATTCTGCTCATTAATCCTAGTCCAAGGGTCGTATACACAATGCGGTGCTGGAAACCTTCTCTTTGTTCCTTCCAAAAAAGCAGAAAAGCAGATGTTTTACATGTTAAATCAATGAGAATCATGCTGTAAAAGCAGAGAAGTGTCACAGATTTGGATTTGTTGTAGTACCGTTGAAGGCAGACAGTAAAACAGTGTGGTAACGGAAAAAAAGGAAAATTTAAAAGCTGAAAAATCTAAACGTTTGGCTGAAATCTGCTCCCCAACCAATCAGCTCACTTGAAACTAGTGACTACAACCTCGTAATACACAATAAAAAGTATCTGCATTTTTTCTTCTGAAAAAGAATATCTTTAAGCGTTGCCAGGAGGGAAGTCGCAACAGAAAATATTGGAGAAAAAAAAATCTTGCTTGAACGTACAGAACGAGGGCTTTAGATGGATTTCCCATCATGCACCATGCAGTACAGCAACAAAATGCATGTGGTTAAACAAAAATGGCTACTAAGATGAGAAAAAAAGTAATGAAACTAAAAAAAAAAAATTGTTGTATCTTAGTTGTTATGTCATAAGTACATATATTGGTCATAAATGGTAATATATTTTACAATAAAATCTATATTTTTCAAAAGTATAGTGCACCAATGTTAGCGACATAATAGAAACATTACAGAATAGATAATGCCAAATTTTGTTAAACGCAATATTTTTGTAAGTTGTAAAATGTGAAAAAGCAGCAGTTTCATGATTTTATGTCATAAATGCTTATACTTATAAATATATAAGCTAATAAATATATAAATAAACTATATAAATAATAGCTACTTAATATAACTATATAAACAATAGCTATTTAATGGTAATAGCCATTCAAAAAAGGTGTTTTTTGTTAATGGTTCACTGTAGTGTCCTAAGTCACACAATTGTCAGCCCTTCCCCTCAGCACTCTGTGAAAAGAGAGAGGAAGGGCTGATAGCTAAGGGTTAGGGCCAAGGGCGAGAAATGGAATGCAGTCTAAATGAAAAGAAGGATAATCTGCCAAGTTTCAAGTTTTCTGCTCACGTAGGGAATGTAATGACACTCTGTTAGCTTTAGCAGTTTACTGGGCGCCGGAGACATGCACTCGTTGACCCTTACGGGCGCGAGCTACAAAGCCTCCGGTGGTGGACTGAAAGTACTCCAACCTCGCCTTAAGTGCGCTTAAGGCGAGAATCCACGCCAGAATCCACACATTCTGATCGCTCAACCGCTGCCTCAGCATGTTTACGCCCAAGACAGGCAATGATCGTTGCTATCTGTCAATGCAATCAATCCACGTCATCCAACAGACTTGTACGGTTGCGACATGTTTGGAACACGCTACAAACAGTCGACTGGTAAAAGAAGTGCTCTACTATGAAAAAGGAGTCTTACTTGTTGGTGGAAGGCGGTTTCAACCTTCCGGGCCGGCCGAAAAACCTTTCTGTTTGCCGTTCAAATCACCAGATCTCCAAAATCCACACAAGGTATAGTCCAACTGTTTTGTGGTGTCTTTCACGAGTCGCTAGCGTGTCAGAGTACGGCTTCAGAGGAGAAACAGGAAGAGTGACACGCTCACGTCCGGTTTATGCGGGACGGCGTGATCACGTGACCATCAGCGCATTCGCTGATTGGCATTTTGAAACAGTGTGGAATGAGTAGTGCGCCCCTAGCGGAGCTTCCCATAGTCGTCACCGACATAAGTCGTAGTGAACGACTGATGGGGAACTATCGGCTTAAAAAAAGCTGTTTGTTATTGAGCTTGTTGAGCATAACCGGTTTACGGAAGTGCATGTAAACTCACACAGTGTACTTGTTGTGGAAATAAGCTGAAAAGAGTGGAAGATACAGAGGAAGACTTATTTGAAGGAGAGGAGAATGGAGACTGAAGCCCCTTCTCTGTGTTTTTTTGGGGTCTTCTTGGTGCGGTATTAGCTGTTTATGTGCTTTTCTGCTTTTTGGTGTGAACAAAGCTTTAGAAGGAGCATCATTGACAAATTCAGACTCAGAAATTACACACTTCAGCTTAATTAGAAAGAATATAAATAATGTTTTAGGTTAGTAATGTTTAACAACCTGTCTGACTGCCTGCAAGGCCTGCGTTTTCAGACAGGTTAAAGATTTCTGGATAAATACAACATTGTGAATTTAGTACTTTTTTTTGTTTTCGCTTGCTAAAGTCATTTTAAACACTCTAGAGCATGTAGACACAAATAAAGTAAGACTTTGATATCATGTCATTTTCAGCCAGACTGTTTCTTTCACACAGTGTGATCCACATCTCCATGAACAAGCCCCATGAACAGAACTCGTGATTGCAGCATTTTCAATTCACTTTGTGAACGAGTGCTTCAAGACGATGGCAGGCACGCTGGTTTGTGACAGAAGTGGATGTTTGACTCTTGGAGGGGCTGCTTTTTTCCGGTTTCTTGCCGAGGTAGGGTTCAACGCGACCTGGTGTCTATCGAGCGAAGTAAAGCTGGAACTCTACTTAACCCTTCAGAGGCCAACCCAATTTTACATGAAGGATATTTACGAGTGCCAAAGATATAATAAAAAAAGAATGGAGATAAACAAGGACACTTCCGGAAAACATTAATGGCTGTTTACACCTCTGTGGGATCTTTGTGGGTTAAACAGATTTGAACCAGCGTATAAATGGGTTACTGGTTAGGAATACTCCGTTCATGACTGCCTGGACACTGTTTGGCTAAGGATTTCAGAACATTTTGATTTCCTTGCTTAATTAGACAGGAAATTTAGTCTAGAACAGCCATCTCCAACCTTTACATTTGTATGGACCAGCTTTTTAAGACGTCAAAAAATTGGTGTATTTTTACAAAGATTAAAATGAAAGTAAAACTATCGTGTTTTTGTAACACTACAAAGGCACCCAGGACTCTATGGTAATGTTGAAACATAGCTTCACAATATTAAGATATGCCACATCAGTAAATACAAAGAGAAAAATATGCTGAATTAGTGGGAGCCCTGAGCCTGATTCACTCCCAACGTGGGCGAATGAGAGACACTGGTGTAAATTGAAAAACAAAAATGGTCAAATGTTAGGTTTGTCCCTGCATAAAACCCTGGTTGAGAGGATGTTAGAAATGCTGCTGGTGCTGTTGTAGAGATCTCCCATTTTTATGCCATAACTTTAATATCTAATACTCTAATATCTAGCAGCGTTAGCTCGGATGCCGGCCGGATCACCAATTCACAGAGGCAACAGTTCTCTGGGAAGACACTCTCGCAGAAGCCTTTCAGCGTAAGAAGCTTGCTATTCCAACCTAGCAGCAAGAGCTGAGATTAGTGTGTGTCCAGCGGAGTTGGTTGTAGGGGCTTTGTAGCTAGTACGACAGCGAAGTCCCTTATGCCGAGTTCAGACCTTGCGTTTTTTGTTGTAATCGTGTCACAGGTCTTTTCACACTGCAGGACAGTCTGGGGTAGCATTCAGTCACTGCTGTATTCATACTGCGTCATAGCAGGGATGTGATGTGTCGTTCATAAACGATTGGTTCAAAAGAACGAATCTTTATAGTGAGTCATCATGAGGAACTGCTCTTCCTAGCGAACAGTTAATTTGAATCACTCCGCAACTCGTTGTTATCATTTGCAACGCATGTGAATGACTACAGTAGCTGGATGATAGAGAAGTTTAGTTCATTTGAATCGCTCGTTCACATGTGATGGTATTTCACGTGGTATTGTGGTGATATTTCTTGTGTTTTGCCTAAATTAATACTAAAAGTCATTATTTATTGAACACGGTGAACACATTATGGATTTTACTGAAACAAACAACCTAATATCGATGTTTTGGAAGTCTCAGAAGAGGTTTTTCTGGTGCGTGTTGATAATCAAAAGACGCAGGTAAGCTTGTTAAATTTCACTTATTATTTTAATATTTTAACTTATTATTTTTAAGTTTTGGAGTCTTTTGTCATAACTATGTGCAAGTAATCTTGTTAGGAATTAATTAAGGAAATAATTATTCACGGATGATCAAATTGTTTAAAGTTCTGTTGAGTGAAGAGAGTCAAAAGAAGCGAAATGAACCTACCTGCCCATCACTACATGATAGAGCGGTGACAGGAGGTTTTAAACTGCATGACTTCACAAGAATCGCTGACAACTAAGTCCTGAGCAATCCACCTCTCACATCAAAACAACGCAAGGTCACATGACACCAGTCTTGCTCACGCGACCTATCGTTGTTTTGACTAGGTTTTAGACTGGGATTATCCACAAAACAAATTGCAAAAAGAAAGGAAGATTATGGGTGAGGAAATGGTTAGAAAGATGCGAGAAACAAGGATTGTGTTTTCTACTAATAAAGATTTAAGTAAATAAATAGATAAGTAACTTTGCAACGTGTTGCCATTTCGGCTTCGTTTCTTCTTGATATCCCGAGAACGTTCGCATGTTAACTACTTGATTCGGTTCCAAATTTTCCTCGATTAATAAGATATAACACTGTTGTTATGCTCGACATGCAAATAAGTGATCAGAACGGGGTTAGGAGGTTTCATATCTCGCTATATTTCAGTAGGAATTGATTTTACACTGCATTACTTGGACCCAGCAACAAATGTTTGTTATAAGAACATTCTGGGATTGTTATCACTAACGTTGAATAAATGTTAGTTTGTCCGGGTTTTTTTAAACAATATGGGAAAGTTCTCTAAAGGTGATTAAAATCTCTTTTAGAACGTTCTCTCCACTTCTGTGCAACTAATAATAATAACAAAACAAATCATAAAAAAAAACATTATATGCCACATTTTGAGAACATTCATAACTCACAAAAAACTTTCTAGGAATGTTCTGAGAATGGTGTTTAGGTAATGTTGTAGTTTTACATTACATTTAGACAACCTTTAAATAAAGTTAACGAATGTTATGAGAATGTTCCAAATCTAGATATTTAACATCTTAAATATCTCACGGGTCTGCGATTCACTCAAATCGTGTCTTTGACGGTTCACACTGTGCGAGCGTCACTCAGTTGCAAGAGCGCCAATTTTACTGTGATTTCAGGCATTTGTCTACGACTTCTTAAAACCTGTTGGCGAGCCAAAATCAGGGCTAAAATCATGCAGTCTGAACTCAGCATTAGGGAGGATTAGGCCAGGGGAAGGCTCACAGACAGGCCATCAACGAAATGGCAAACACAGCTGAGAGGACAAGCCATTGGCTGTGGCTGATGAAGAACCAAACCATCTGGGACTGCAAGGTACAACTGGTTGCAGAACTTAAGGCCGCTACACATCTATCCGATGTTTCATACGTCAACATGCCTCAATCGAAATCCATGTGCGCTGACGGCACATCACACATTTTTCCGAACGATTGGTGGGAACGAAAAAGAGTTCAGCTCTGCCATATCGAATAGGATCATTCTTTTGACTTTTGCTCATTTCAAAGAATGATTCATGTGAACGAATAATTTGTATGGTTCATATCATGGGAAAAAATCGTATCTAACTGCGGCAAAGACCCAAAAATAGCGCAAAATACACAAATCGGATTAAATAGACGTGCTTACCGGTGTCTTCTGATTATTAACAGTGTAATCTGCACGCACCAAAGAAAATGATTCAAAAAGATTTAATACCAACACCAGTGAAGCGCACTCCGCAGAGAATCCATCCAAAAGTTCATGCGAATCTCAATTCGGATAGATATGCAGCTGCCTTTACACTCAGACTTGATTAACCAGTAGAGAGTATGATGTGCGATGGAACCATTCCTAGAATTGTGAAACACTAGAGATTGTAACACCAGACACTCTCAACGAACTTAGAATTAGCAGAGCTGTTTTTCTATATCTAGCAGCATTAGCTTCTGTTTTGTTTTTTAGTGCCAACGTGTCACAAGACAACCGCCTTGACAAGCGAGTGAGTCTTGAGACGATTGAAAAACATTTTTCAAAAGTGCATTTGAATTTGGATAATAAATAAAATCACCAAAGTATTTGTTTTTTTTGGAACCTGGCTCCTAAAAAGCCTACGGCAGGAGCTGAGCCACCGGTCAGGAGTTGTGGAGCACTGTTCTAGTCTAAAGTTGTCTTACCGGCATAGGTTAGGAACTGTTTAGGTTTTTAACGTCCAATCTATGTATCAAAGAACTGATTCCAAGACTTTGAACAGAGAAAGTGGAGGTGTTCTTGCCAAATATATCTTTAAATGCAACAGAAAGAGCTGTAAAGGATGGTGCACTTCAGTCGCTGCCTATCCTCAGGTATCCTCAGAGACTCGGTTTTGCAGGAACCCTACTGTTTCGAGGTGCCAAACTCCTTTAAAATGTCACAAGTCTTCTTGTTCATGACTTCTCGAAGTTTGCGTACTCGTCGTACACTGGAGGTGGCCACAAAGCTGTCCGGTTGGAGTATGGCCATGCCATTTTGAACATCCCCCATGATGATCATCTGCCCCTCGGCACGTGTGATGTTCGGACAGGGGCAGTTCCAGTCCATGTTGATCAGCGTCACCTCAAGAGGTTCTTGTCCAAAGAATCTTAGCCCCATCTTCTCGTCCTTCAAAATCTCCTCCACCGTGATGAGAGCATGTCCAGAATCATGATCCTCAGTCAACTCGGAAATGCGACCCAAAACCACAAAGTCGCTCTTACAGAAACTTGGCACCATCTTCTGCCGGGGTCTGCACTGTCTGCAGTTGTTGGTTTTGGGGAAGGGACACATTTCCTCGCAGGCTTCCTTGCTCTCGAAGTTGTTCTCATTGCCGCCGCAGCCTCCATAAACAAATGACTGGCACTTCTTAAGTGCATTGCTGTAAGCCCAGCGTGGTTTGTATGCCTTGCATGGACCTTGTACGCTTGGAAGAGAGCATGGTGCTGCTAGCTCCGTGCCACACGACAGCATGCACAAATCGTACGTATCGAAATGGTTCCGATTTTTGTTGCACTGGCTGTAGGTGAAGGTGAAGCAGCTGTTCCGCTTGGCTTCATAGTACCACTTAATACTCTCGTCTCCACAGTCGTCCATGTCGGGTGCTTTCATGCACTCTTCAGCAGGCAAACGGGTGGAATTCATCATCGGCTCTAGTCCTGATTGCTCCCTTGGGACTACAGAGAGTGGAAAATGGGCTTGCACGGAGCCACCCTGGTTTGTTGCGGTGCATGTATATATACCTGCATCCTGAACCTGGGCGTTGTAGATGACCAGCTGACCGATGTTGGTAACAACGATGTTCCCTTGCATGTGATTGGGTCTCATCACTGTGTTCTCGTTCCCTTCGATCTGCTTTTCCCACGTTATTGCTGGCTTTGGCTTTCCTGTCACCTCACAAAGAAAACTGGCCGTTTCACCAACGAAGACGAAGTGGTGCGCTGGGTTGTTGACCATCAAGGGACGTTGAATGTCCATTGGGGTGGTCGCAGGATGTGCAGTGGTGGGGCGGGCCGTGGTTTCGGGTGGGGAAGGGCTAGTGTTGGACAAGATGAAGTGGTACCTGCAGGTGACTTCAGTGAGGGAGACGCCCCTAGTGCAGGCTTCTGCATCCATGTAGCACTTGTTATAGTAGGTCATACCGTCCGAGGCACACGTGAAATGTGGTTCTCGTCCACAACGGTCCTTGCACTTGCACACTGGCTGTCCATCCCAGATCTCGCACTCGGAACCCTGCTGCGTGCACATGAACTTGTCACAGGTGACCCCTTTGGGCATTCCCATCGGACCTTTTCTTCCCTGAAGGTCCATGTAGCGGGCAGCTACACAGCTCTTGAGTCCGCAAACATTTGAACAGCATTTCTCAAACGGCTCGCAGTCCTGAAAGAAAACGGTGAGGCTTCGTTAGGGGCGCACTTCATGTTTGTAGTAGACGTTAGTCTGCTTAAGGCTGTTTCTTTTTTGTAATGCACACTGTTGAAAATGTAGAGATAACATATGTTCATAAACATGTTGAGATTGAAGTCTGTTAATCAGTTACCAATACTTCTGGTGTGTATTTTCAGGTGTCAGTGAATGCATTTACAAAATCATATTTGCCTTTTCTTGACAGGAGAATTTTTTAATCAATTCAGATCAGATCGTTTTCCAGTAGAAGGTGATCAACCTTGTGTCACTACTGCTACCAACCAACTAACTGACAAGACTTAAAACTAGGAAGATCAGGACAATTTCTGTGGTGGGACCGAGATTGTGGAATCCCCTGCCTCCTCTTGTTAAAATGGTTCCTACAGTGAAATGTTGTAAAACCCATTTTTATTCTTTGGCTTTTAATTCGGCCTGAGCTTGTTTGGTCCTCTGTGTGTTTTTATTAATGTCTATATTTTAGTTTTGGCTTGTTTTATTGTGTTTTACCTGTTTTAGTCATTTTTATTCCTTTTCAATATTGTGTTATGAGTTGAATTTATTTATTTATTTTTAACACTGTTTTGTGCAGCACTTTGCCAATTTTGTTCTGTTTGTAAAATGTGCTATAAAAATAAAGTCATATGGAAAGAATTGGATTAAACCAATCAATCAACAAAAAAATCACTCAATAAACTAATTAATCAATCAATTAAACAACATACCGACCAATATGTCAATAAATAAATCAATTACAAATGATTTAAATTACTTTTTTTGCAGTTCAAAGCAGTTTTACAAAAGCCTTATGAATAATTATATTGGGTATATACTGTCTTCTTCTTCTTCTTCTTCTTTCGGCTGTTCCCAGTTTAGGGGTCGCCACAGCAAATCATCTGTTTCCACCTAACTCTGGCCTCAGTATCCTCTACTCTTGCACCAATTACCTTCATGTCCTCCTTCAGCACCCCCATATAACTCGTCTTTGGCCTTCCTCTCGCCCTCTTGCCTGGCAGCTCCATCTCCAACATCCTTCTACCAATATAACTACTATCCCTTCTCTGCACATGTCCAAACCATCTCAATCTGGCTTCTCTGACTTTGTCTCCAAAACAACCAACCTGAGCTGTTCCTCTGATGTGCTCGTTCCTAATCTTGTCCATCCTTGTTACTCCTAAACTGAACCTCAACATCCTCATCTCTGCTACTTCCATCTCTGCCTCGTGTCTCTTCCTCACTGCTACAGTCTCTAACCCATACATCATAGCTGCTCTCACTACTGTTCTGTACACCTTTCCTTTGATTCTTGCTGACACTCTTCTGTCACACAACACCCCTGACACTTTTCTCCACCCACTCCAACCTGCCTGCACTCGCCTCTTCACCTCTTTTCCACACTCCCCGTCGCACTGGACTGTTGACCCCAAATAACTAAACTCCTCCACCTTCTTGACCTCAGCCCCCTGTAACCTCACTGTTCTACTTCCCTCCCTCTCGTTCAAACACATGTATTCTGTCTTACTACGACTGACTTTCATTCCTCTTCTTTCTAGAGCAGACCTCCAACTTTCCAGGTGTCCCTCCACCTGCTCTCTACTCTCACTACAGATTACAATGTCATCTGCAAACATCATTGTCCATGGAGATTCCTGTCTGACCTCATCTGTCAACCTGTCCATCACCATAGCAAACAAGAAGGGACTCAAAGCCGATCCTTGATGTAGCCCCACCTCCATCTTGAACTCCTCCGTCTGACCTGCAGCACATCTCACTGTTGTCATACTCCTCTCATAGATATCCTGAACTACTCTGACGTACTTCTCTGCCACTCCTGACATCCTCATACAGGACCATAGCTCCTCTCTCGGCACCCTGTCATACGCTTTCTCTAAGTCCACAAAGACGCAGTGCATCTCCTTCTGATCATCTCTGTACTTCTCCATTAGCATTCTCAGAGCAAAAATTGCATCAGTAGTGCTCTTCCTGGCCATGAAGCCATACTGCTGCTCGCAAATATCCACTTCCCTTCTTAGCCTAGCTTCCACTACTCTTTCCCAGAGTTTCATTGTGTGGCTCATCAACTTTATACCTCTGTAATTGTTACAACTCTGCACATCACCCTTGTTTTTAAAGACTGGCACTAGGACACTTCTCCTCCATTCTTCAGGCATCTTCTCACTCTCTAGAATCCTGTTGAATAACTTAGATAGGAACTCCACTGCTGTCTCTCCTAGACACTTCCACACCTCCACAGGGATGTCATCTGGACCAACAGCCTTTCCACTCTTCATTCTCCTCATTCATCAACTCCTCAAAATACTCCTTCCATCTTCTCTGCACACTCTCCTCACTCGTTAGAACCCTTCCATCTCTATCTTTAATCACCCTTATCTGTTGCACATCCTTCCCATCTCTGTCTCTCTGTCTAGCTAATCTGTACAATTCCTTCTCCCCTTCCCTCGTGTGTAACCTGGCATACAACTCATCATATGCCTTCTGTTTGGCCTTTGCCACCTCCCTCTTCACCCTGCGCTGTGATTCCTTGTAGTCCTGTCTACTTTCTTCAGTCCTTTCGATGTCCCACTTCTTTTTAGCTAGCCTCTTCCTCTGGATGATGTCCTGTACTTCCTCATTCCACCACCATGTTTCCTTATCTTCTTTCCTTCTTCCTGCTGACACACCTAGCACCTTCCTACCTGTCTCCCTGATCACTTCTGCCGTAGTTTCCCAGTCCTCTGGAAGCTCTTCCTGGCCACCCAAAGCCTGTCTAAGCTTCTGTCTGAATTCCTCACAACCGTCTTCCTTTTTCAACTTCCACCACTTGGTCTTCTTTTCCATCTTTCCTCCCCTCTTCTTCCTGACCACCAGAAACATCCTACACATCACCATCCGATGCTGTCTGGCTACACTCTCTCCTACCACTACTTTGCAGTCAGTGATCTCTCTCAGATTGGCTCGTCTACTTAGGATGTAGTCCACCTGCGTACTCCTACCACCACTATATAACACTTATAAGGAAATAAGTGTTAACTACAGCCATTTCCATCCTCTTGGCAAAGTCCACCACCATCTGTCCTTCTGGGTTCCTTTCCTTAACACCAAACCTGCCCATCACTTCCTCATCTCCTCTGTTGCCCTCGCCAACATGACCGTTGAAGTCTGCTCCCATCACTACTCTCTCCCCTCTGGGAATACTCTCCATCACCTCATCTAACTCACTCCAGAATCTCTCCTTTTCTTCCAGCTTACAGCCTACTTGTGGAGCATAACCACTCACTACATTAAACATCACCCCTTCAATCTCTAACTTCAAACTGATCACCCTGTCAGACACTCTTTTCACCTCTAAAACATTCCTCACAAACTCCTCCTTCAGGATCACTCCTACTCCATTTTTTTTCCTATCCTCACCATAGTAGAACAGTTTGTATCCCCCTCCAATACTACGTGCTTTGCTACCCTTCCACCTGGTCTCCTGCACACACAGAATATCTACCTTCCTTCTCTCCATCATGTCCGCCAGTTCTCTACCTTTCCCGGTCATTGTACCAACGTTGAGAGTCCCTATTCTCAGACCTATACTCTTGCCTTTCCTCTTCTCTCTCTGCCCACGAATCCTTCTCCCTCCTCTCCTTCTTTGACCAACAGTAGTCCAATTTCCACCGGCACCCTGTAGGTCAACAGCACCGGTGGCGGTCGTTGTTAACCCGGGCCTCGACCGATCCGGTATGGAAATCGAATTGATGACTTGCATATTTGGTTTTGGCATGTTTTACGCCGGATGCCCTTCCTGACGCAACCCTCTCTATTGGGTATATACTGTACATTTTGAAAATATAAAGTATACAATGAGGAAATATAGAACCATCCTTATTCACTCACAGGGGGAGTTTAATAGTATAAAAATGTTTATAATTACTAAATTGTTTTAAAAGCTTAGTTTAGCCTAATCTTGTTGAAAAATAAAGGATCTAATTCACTTATTCTCATGTTGTGTACGTGTGTGTGCCTGTGTATGTTGGGGGGTTATGGGGGAATGAAGAACCAGTAGTAAAACCAAGCAATTACAATTGTAAGTTTTTACATTTCACAAGTATATAAGAAAACTAGATTAGATTAGAAACACAGGGTGTATTTAAGTTCTTATATTTACTGTTATCTTTGTGGTTTTACTTTTCATGGAAAAGTGGCGCAGTGGTGGAGTTGGTCGTACAATAATCGGAGGGTTGGCAGTTCTGTCATTGTGACCCTGGGCGAGCCACTTCACCCACATTCCCCTGTATGGATGTGAGGGACTAGTGGGGGGTGTTTGGTGGATGTGAGTGACTAGTGGGGGGTGTTTGGTGAATGTGAGTGACTGGTGGGGGGTGTTTGGTGGATGTGGGTGACTGGTGGGGGGTGTTTGGTGAATGTGAGGGACTAGTGGGGGGTGTTTGGTGGATGTAAGCGACTGGTGGGGGGTGTTTGGTAGATGTGAGTGACTGGTGGGGGTTGTTTGGTGGATGTGAGTGACTGGTTGCGGAGTGTTTGGTAGATGTGAGTGACTAGTGGGGGTTGTTTGGTGGATGTGAGTTTCTTGGGTGTGTTTGGTGAATGTGAGTGACTGTTGGTGGGTGTTTGTTGGATGTGAAGTGACTGTGGGGGGGTGTTTGGTGGATGTGAGTGACTAAGTGGGGGGGGTGTTTGTGGTGAATGTGAGTGACTCGTGCGGGGGTGTTTGGGGTAGATTTGAGTGACTGGTTGGAGTGTGTGTTGGTGGATGTGATTGACTGGTGGTGGTGTGTTTGGTGGAGTGAGTGACTGGTGAGGGGAAGTGTTTGGTGGATGTGAGTGACTAGGGGGGGTTGTTTGTGGATGTGAGTTTTACGAGGGGAGGAATCTATAGAACATCTTTTCTTTAATTGCACTTTTTTGGTAACTTTTTGGTCTGAATTGGGGAAATAGATTTTAGTTTAAAAAATAATATTACTGCATTTGCACTTAGTCACATTCTGGTGTTTATGGATAACATTGAAAGTGAATTTTCTGACCTTGTCAATATATGAATATTATTTCGAACAAATAGAGAAACAGTAAACCATCCTGTGTTTGTTTTGCAGTTGAATTTAGACTGTATTCTTAGTCCCTTAAACTACTTACAATTTAATTGAGAAGAAATATAGATATTTAATGGTATTATTCCCATTGTTTGAGCCTAACTAAGCAGCCAAAATGTAAAATTCTTTGGTTGATTCTTTTCAAAAAGATGTTTTTCAGTTGTATCTGTGAACCATTTGTTCTTATTTTCTTTTTTTTAATTGAGGCATTTAATTGCCTTTGCACTTTCATTTGTGGTATCCCGTGATTGTTGTGCATCGGTGTGTGACTCCTCGTCGAGACTCTGTATTGCTTTGAATATTACTTAATAAAATGAAAAAAAAACCACAAGGGTATTTTTGGTACAGTGGAGTACTCCGGCGCAAACCAAAAAACACAAATAATAGGGTAAAATACAGTGCTAGGCTGATGGCAATTAACATTTAACATAAAACTACGACGAAGAATTATTGCACATGTAGTAAATGCTACAAAACAAAGTTATTGCACATAAGTAAACTGGTAATTTAACTGGTAATGTTAAATTACCATTACTGGTAATGGTACAAAAAGTTCTAAAGTTTTGTTGTTGTTTTTTTTCTTTTGTTGGTATTCATTAGTAACGGAATGTCAAAATGGAAAACAGAACAACAAGTTAAAACATGGGAATAAAATGAACATTAAGCTACAATAACAAAAAATAATTAAAACAAAAAGATAACGCAGGCATTACACAAACGTGAGCACATTACGCAGCTACAGAGGACACGTTCACTTATTAATATTCCCAACGCAGGCATCATAATTAACAGGCCCGTCGCAACAAGGCAGACAAACCAAGCAATTGCTTGGGGCCCCGAGCTGGCCTAGCGGCCCAAGACAACGACTGGTTAAGAATAAAATGCAGCGACAAACTGCGTGAGCGCCCCATTGATAGTGAATGCAGTAAAGTGCAATGAGGGGGCCCCCTCGCTGACAGCAGCCCGCAAACTTCGCGATTTCTGCTGCTGGCGAAATACAAAACTTTCTCGGCAGTCATGAAGCGGAATTATCCTTCAGGAAGCCAAAAAAAGAAAGAAGAGAAAGGAAGAGGAGGATAAGAAAAAAAAGGGCAGTGGTAAGTGATAAATGACACACATAAAATAGCTCTACTTGTCTTGTACAAATGCTGCAATTTTGCAGCAGGTAGCCCAGCAGAAATATGTTTATGTTTATTAGCTAAGCTACCTGCCTGACAGCAAATGCTGCTTGTAACGAACACTTAGAGCAACTTTTTTTTTTTTTTGAACAGACAGAATATGGTTACATACTGTAATATTTTTTTTTTAACGGGATAAGAAAGATGCAGATCTGTTCCAGAATCGCTGTTTATCATATTTAATGACATGGCATTCCTGTAGCTTTGTAATAGGTTTTGATGAAAGTGGCATAGCATGCTATACTAACTATTCCACTGTGATAATCTATTTGGGAAAACCACACAATAAATTTTGTGCATCAGACATTAGCTTGTGATGTTTTTAAGCATCGGTAGACGACTCACAGCACTACTAATAATTAGTAAACATTTAATTATAATTTCATTGTTTGTTAACAGTAAAAAGTGTATTTATATAGCGTGCGGGGGGCCTCCATGTCCATTTTGCTTGGGGCCACCAAATTCCTTCAAACGGCCCTGTGTCACTAAACAATCTATCACTTTTCATATTTTTAACTAATCTAAATGATTTAATAAAGGTGTTTATGTCTAAATGAAATTGAGCAAACGCAGGTTGGGATTGCGTGTGAATTGTAAACTTTTTTTTTATAAGTATAGATAGGTATAAGGTTATTTTATTAAGAGGTTTGTTAAAACTATAAGTGCCTTTATAGTAACAAATATTGTGTAAATGAAAAGGACCTGGAGAATCAATGCGGCTATTTAAATAAAGATGTGTTTTTCTCAAAAGACTGCTTTTAGGATGCTGAAAAAATAAAAGAGCCAGTTTTATCATCGTTTCCACAAAACGAGCGAGAACCATCAACTTCTGTATATTCCACTGTGATGAATTTAACTGGATATATTCTATGAATGATTTTATTTTGTTTTGTTAGGAATGCAGTATTTATGGGTAATAACCAAACTTTCTCTCAGGTGAAAGAATCTAAGAGAGGACCAAACAAATTATCTTGTGGAAGCGATACATATTTTCTTCTGTAACATTTGTCGAATGTTTATTATTACAGTGCGATCCTCAATAATGGCATTATTTATTATATTTTACAAGCCGAATTAAACCTGGAGCTTTCGCTCTCAGCACAGAGTTATATTCTTTAAAAAATAATGGGAAGGGATGAGTTAATGAAAACTGTTCATCAGATAGAAAGGTCACACAACTGAAAAATCACCAACAATGTTCCTGTTAAAACATATCGAGGAGAAAACGTTATTTATTCTAACTCCCGATAGTAAAAACGTATTAATAACATAAAAAAAATATTCAGGTTTTATAAAGTTGTATTGAGATAACAGTGAATTAGTTTGTTAAAGTATCAAGAATTTAACATTTTATGAATATGGCGGTTTGCTATAAAAAAGGTAATATTTTCCCGCTGATTATAAAATAAGTTTAATTGTTGCTCGTTTTTTTTTATGAAGATTATGGAAACTAATAAAATTTCTTTTTCACTTCTAGGTTCAGATAAAGATCTTGAGACAAGACTGATCAGAGTTCAGAGAGAGAGTTAATAAAACACTTTGCTCTGAGATTCTTTCTTAGACACTCACTCACAATATGTATGTGTGTGTATATATATATATATATATATATATATATATATATATATATATATATATATATATATATATATACATATACATATATATATATATATATATATATATATATATATAAAAATAAAAACCACTGTACTCTTGTTTTAAACTAGTGATCCGGACATGTGTTCACTCATAAAACATGATTCCTACAACTTGAAAGATCAAAATCGGGCATTTGAACAATTTTTTCATAAATTAAAAACTACAATTTTTTTCATAAATTAAAAACTACAATTGTGCAAAACTAACATTAAGTTCAAGTAAAGTTGATGCAAACATGTGCATTCAATTGTTCAACCGCAGTGCTATCTTTTGATAGTGTTTATTGTGAAATTAAGATATTATAAGTGTTTCTCTCTCAAAAGTCCCTGTAAAATTTATTCCAGATGTGATAAGCTCATGATGACGAACTGATGTTGCAGGTCCTCAAACCACGCTGTCCTTGCGAAAGAGCAGGCACTTGTTGTTCGCAGGCATATCAACCTGGAAGAATACGAGCAGAAACAGATGTGTTTAAAAGCTGAGCATCAAGTCTAAGTACAATTAAAACAGGAGTGTTTGATGTTTGAAGATCATTGGTGGCACACATCACGAGCTGACATGGGCTAAACGCATATCTTACAATTACAGTAGTGATGTGTTGGTCATGAACTAAACAGCTGTTTAAAGCAAAAGACACGAACCGGCTTTAGCTGGATTTATACTTCTACGGCTCGCGCGTTGCGGAGGCTCCGTTCGCATCATTGACTGTATGTAACATGGACAGCGTCTTCGTGCCGTCAGCCATAGGGCTCTAGCAAAGTCAGAAGAAGCTCAGAGTGGGCGGAGCCAGTGCTCGAAAATGCGTCCTCTGAGGCGAGACAAGGCCGTAGTCTGATTAAGTGAGTTTTTACATTTTATATATCATAAATGAACACATTTAAAAATAATTCACCCCTCTGAGTGTCCATAAAGATCAAAACTAGCGATCT
Organism: Danionella dracula; assembly: GCA_900490495.1. NCBI lineage: Eukaryota > Metazoa > Chordata > Actinopteri > Cypriniformes > Danionidae > Danionella > Danionella dracula. Next base: position 63,923 of record UELW01000148.1, on the reverse strand, counting down.
GAATCAACAAACCGAAGTGGAAACGTGTTTCTTTCAGCCTCAAATTTTAACATGGGAGTGAATGAGAACCTGCTCACTTCTGGAGTCAGCCTCTAGCTGCCGGTCGAGGAACTGCAGTTCAGTCACTTCCTGTCATGCTTCAAGAGGGAATGGAGAAGGTTGCCCCTTGGCACACACCTATTTGTCAACAAAGCATTTATAGTTGTGTGCTCCGTCGGCGCTGTCTGTGCTCTGATCAATATCGATGTGATAAGAACGCCAACTGCTAGCAAACCAAAACAGGTTTTATTTATCTCATCATAAAGTGTATAAATGTAACTTCTTACATACATCCGCTGCTGCTGTAGAAGCTCTGTCTCTAAACTGATCGATATCACAGCGTGGTGTGATGAACTTCTAGTTAGCTAAAACTCAACACAGATGACAAAGGAAGGTTATTTTCTTTATTGCCAGAGTTTGACTTTATTATCAAGCGTTTAACACGGAGCGCAAGCGAGAGAGGAAGAGTTTGCTCTGCTCTACTTCGACCAATCGCGAAGGTTGCGCTCTGCGAAGCCTTGACGCAAAGTAAAACAAATTCAGTAGTGCACGTCGAGTTTCACAGAGGGTTCAGCGTGAGGTTACACTAACACGCAGCCTTTGCAACAGGAAATTCGTAGAGTTGACGCAGAAGTATAAATCTGGCTTTACTGATCTGATAGCCAGTTCTCGCTTTCTTTCTTTCTATTTCACTCTTTTTCTCTCCCTCGCTCTCTTTCTCTCTCTCTCACTAGATCTCTTTCCTTACATTCTCACTCTTTCTCAATCTTTTCTGCTCACTCTCTTTTGTCCGGTCTCTCTCTCTGTTTCACTCTCTCCTCTCATTTCTTCTTTCTTTTTTCTATTAAATAAAAACAGATTTTATCATGAAAATATAGTGTTAACCTTGTAGCAGCCTCTACAGATATTCTAAGAGAACACATCAGACCTAAACACAAGTTTTAGGGAAAAAAAAGTCAAACTAGTATGGATAAAAATGGTATTTTAGTCATATTTAACAAAAAAAAAAAACACAGGGAACATTGCAAGAAGGTTGTTTTAGAAACCACAAAAAAGGTCGTTTTAGACGTTGCAAAAAAGAGAGAGAGGAAAATTCTTGTAACTAAATCTGTAGGATCTAAAAAAATCATTGTAAGCAAACAAAAACACCAGTGAAACATTTTAGGAATTTAATTACACAAAATGGCAATTTTACAACTGCATTGGAGAAGGCGATGTTAACAATACTCGCGAACAACTGTCGTATTTGCACATTAGTTTCAGTTTGTTAGTCGAGTGCTCTTTTACGAAGCAGTTTGTGTTTATTGTAAAAATACTGCCAAAAATGTATTAAAATGTATCAAATCAGAAAAAAAGAATTGGCTCAAAATGCTTACGATCTCTTCCAGGCGCAGTCCATTTTCTTGGCCTAGCTTGGTCAGCAAAGACACGTCTCGGAGACCCCACTCGGGATTTCTGTGAAACGATAAGCAGGCGTTTTAACTAGGGCTGGATACTGAAACCCGATGCCAATACGGAACCGCTACCTCTAGAACCAACTTGGACCGGACAGAAACCCAACGCGAATTTCGGTGCTTCATTCTGGTGCCACTTAAACGCTAGCTTCATTCAATTAGTCAGTCCAATTTCAAGGACATGAAGATAGTCCAATGAATAAAAAAAATTTTGTTTAAGTTTCTACTTTGTTTTTATTATTCTAAATTAGAAAAAAAAAATAATGTTGCTACACTCATTGTGTTTATATGGTTAAAAATATGTAGAAATTAAAGGCCAGGGGTGTCATTTTGAAAAGAAGTGTGTAGAATCCTGACTAAAACCTGGCGTATGTCAGAAAGGTCCAACTAGTTTGTTTTTGTGTGAGCAGATTTATAAAACTGCTTGTACGCACACCTGCACCCACTCTTCTAAAGAAAACCCCATTGATGAGGATTTGTTTGTTTGAAATTAGTCCCACTGCATTAACATTGACTTAAACCTTTTGTCTTTTTGTTGTTGTTCTTCGGGGGATCAGATAAATCTGTCAGTTTAAGTTAAAATTGTCTTAAAGGGCGCTTCACATCTAACCGAATATTAGCTGGTGGCACATCGCACATCAGTCCGAGTGATTGGTGCGAGCGAACAAGAGTTCAGCTCTGCCATAACGGATCGGGTTTTTCTCAACGAAAGCTGCTGTTTGATGACGTGAACGGGAGTCGCTGGATGGAGCGCGATACACACTCTCACGATAGAAAATGACACCAAAGAACTATGAGATGAACAACAGAGGAAGAGACCACCAAAGAGGAGAAGATAAACACCCAGAAGCTTGTGTTGCTGGTGTTCGACCATCAAGAGTTCTTCAGTTTCATTCATCTTCATGCTTCGTTCTTTTGACTCTTGTTCATTTATGAGAACGATTCATTTGTATTGTTTATAGTGTGGGAAAAAATCTGATCTGATTGCAAAATGTAACAACAAAGACCCAAAAATAGAGCAAAAAACGCTAATGAGTAAATAAACATGTTTATCGGTGTCTTTTGATTAGCAATAATAGTTGAAGTGCAGATTACACTGATAATAAAGAGTCAGATTCATTCTTTTCACGAACGACTACACATGAGCGCCAACCAATGGCAAGGAGCACAACTGCATCCACTTTCAACACCAACTTGCAAAATGGACGAGGCAGAGAAGCATCCGAGGATTCGTGCGAATCTCACTTCGGTTAGATGTGAAGTGGTCTTTATTCTGGGAAGGTGATTAGCACCTCTCTCTGACCTCACAGACGGTTCTTCACTGGGGGAGATCTTTTCTCTGTGTTTGAGGGTTTTGTTTACTCCGGGTTTAGCTATTAGCGAGACAGAGAGACAGAGATGGGCAGGATGTGCAACAGATAAGGGTGATTAAAGATAGAGATGGAAGGGTTCTAACGAGTGAGGAGAGTGTGCAGAGAAGATGGAAGGAGTATTTTGAGGAGTTGATGAATGAGGAGAATGAGAGGGAAAGAAGGGGGGAAGAGGTGAACATTGTAGAGCAGGAAGTTGAAAAGATTAGAAAGGATGAGGTGAGGAAGGCTCTGAGGAGAATGAAGAGTGGAAAAGCTGTTGGTCCAGATGACATCCCTGTGGAGGTGTGGAAGTGTCTAGGAGAGACAGCAGTGGAGTTCCTATCTAGGTTATTCAACAGGATTCTAGAGAGGGAGAAGATGCCTGAGGAATGGAGGAGAAGTGTCCTAGTGCCAATCTTTAAGAACAAGGGTGATGTGCAGAGTTGTAACAACTACAGAGGTATAAAGTTGATGAGCCACACAATGAAACTCTGGGAAAGAGTAGTGGAAGCTAGGCTAAGAAGGGAAGTGGATATTTGCGAGCAGCAGTATGCCTTCATGCCCAGGAAGAGCACTACTGATGCAATTTTTTGCTCTGAGAATGCTAATGGAGAAGTACAGAGATGGTCAGAAGGAGCTGCACTGCGTCTTTGTGGACTTAGAGAAAGCGTATGACAGGGTGCCGAGAGAGGAGCTATGGTCCTGTATGAGGATGTCAGGAGTGGCAGAGAAGTACGTCAGAGTAGTTCAGGATATGTATGAGAGGAGTATGACAACAGTGAGATGTGCTGCAGGTCAGACGGAGGAGTTCAAGGTGGAGGTGGGGCTACATCAAGGATCGGCTTGGAGTCCCTTCTTGTTTGCTATGGTGATGGACAGGTTGACAGATGAGGTCAGACAGGAATCTCCATGGACAATGATGTTTGCAGATGACATTGTAATCTGTAGTGAGAGTAGAGAGCAGGTGGAGGACAGCTGGAAAGTTGGAGGTCTGCTCTAGAAAGAAGAGGAATGAAAGTCAGTCGTAGTAAGACAGAATACATGTGTTTGAACGAGAGGGAGGGAAGTAGAACAGTGAGGTTACAGGGGGCTGAGGTCAAGAAGGTGGAGGAGTTTAGGTATTTGGGGTCAACAGTTCAGTGCGACGGGGAGTGTGGAAAAGAGGTGAAGAGGCGAGTGCAGGCAGGTTGGAGTGGGTGGAGAAAAGTGTCAGGGGTGTTGTGTGACAGAAGAGTGTCAGCAAGAATCAAAGGAAAGGTGTACAGAACAGTAGTGAGAGCAGCTATGATGTATGGGTTAGAGACTGTAGCAGTGAGGAAGAGACACGAGGCAGAGATGGAAGTAGCAGAGATGAGGATGTTGAGGTTCAGTTTAGGAGTGACAAGGATGGACAAGATTAGGAACGAGCACATCAAAGGAACAGCTCAGGTTGGTTGTTTTGGAGACAAAGTCAGAGAAGCCAGATTGAGATGGTTTGGACATGTGCAGAGAAGGGATAGTAGTTATATTGGTAGAAGGATGTTGGAGATGGAGCTGCCAGGCAAGAGGGCGAGAGGAAGGCCAAAGACGAGTTATATGGGTGTGCTGAAGGAGGACATGAAGGTAATTGGTGCAAGAGTAGAGGATACTGAGGCCAGAGTTAGGTGGAAACAGATGATTTGCTGTGGCGACCCCTAAACTGGGAACAGCCGAAAGAAGAAGAAGAAGAAGAAGAATTATCCAATAGGAATTCTTATGTAGCCCAACTCAATCAGCACAAGGCCTTAGGATTTATTTATTGATTGATTGATTGATCGATTGATTGCTCGATCGTCCCAGTTCGATGAACTCCAGTTACACGCATGCAATAAACTCCGTAAGTAACGTAGATCCATCCAAACCTGTTTCTCAGACTTTGATCAAAGTCTACGTTGCTCTGAGGAGTAATCGTCCCGTTGAAAGCATATGGCTGCAAAACAATACCAGAGGAAAGACTTTTAGCATGCTGTATAAATCGTAGTCGTCAAACTCAACCAAATGCATAAAGCCAAGTGTTTAAAGCATGATCACCCCATAAGTCAGAAGCAGTCCTTGAGGTTTCAGTATCTTCCCAACGCCGGTAAACAAGCCCTAAAAAGCAGAACTCTGTTCAGATTTAAAGTGGAGACATTAATCAGGGTGCATTGCACCGTCCTGGGGAGTGTGGTACCAGAGTGCAAGCCAGAGGAGAGATGTGCATCATGTTGATGTTTAAGATCAAGTCGCATGACTCTGGGAGAACTCCTCCCCAGGTTTCCCAGCTCTGAGATGCATCGACATGAACGGCAGGCTTGATGTTTTGCAGGCCATGATGCAGCCGGTGTGCCTCGATGCTGCAGGAAAACAATACGTGATCACTCTCGGTCTCAGCAAGAAATATTTTCAGATTTAATGTTTTTTCGCTACACAGTAAAATCTACAGTTAAACTGATTCGTTCAGAACCTATTTGCTCCTTCTCTATAAAGAGTTAAATTACCACTAAGCTTAGACAATTATATTATCTAAACCAAGGGTCTCCAAATCCAGTCCTGGAGGGCCGGAGCCCTGCACGTTTTTGTTTTAACCATCATGAAACCTGTTGTTCTAATCAGGGTGCTCTCTGATTGTCTGAAGCTAGAGTAGTATGCATACTAGAGCTGGGCTACAGCGCTCCAGGACCAGATTTGTGGAACCCTGATCTAAACGATAAAGTACATGTCACAGGATTGTAATCAAAAGTACACTTTTGGGGATGAAATAGTTGATTAATATTTTTTAACCATAGTTCAATAACAAACCATACAAAATCCTAACAATATTTACATCGCGGTCTGTCTGAATACTAGATTCTGATTGGTTGTTAGGTGTTGTATATTTTTCGCTATATACCACACGTAGTGCCGGCTTGGTCAAATCATTCTGTATTGTTGTATAGCTTAATAAACACAAATTAAATCTAAATAAATGACATCCAGAAGATTATAAGTAGACAAGAGCACTACAGTCATTATGCTACCTCATATGTCCGTGATGAAGGAAAAAAAACTGTGCAATGCAACTCTGTGTTGATTTTTTCAAAGTAATATAGAGTCAAGTAAGTCATTACGTTTATAATAAAGTAATAATGTAGTGTAAGGGATGACTTTTTAACTGCAGCAACATGTGGTATGGAAAAAAATTGCAGTTATTTTTAAACTTATGTAAATAAACTTAAGTAAACAAAAACAAAATAAGACCGTTTTTGCTATTCATCTAAATTGCTTTGGGATTCTGCATATTTGTAGGCGCGCAATTGTTGCTGCATCAACAAATCAGTGGATAGGTTTGATAATGTTTGCACGACAATGTGCTTTTTTTTGCTCTAGTGCTCTAGTGACGTACGCTTGAGAGCTAGAAGAAGCTCCAGGTTCGAGACACTTCAGCACTCTCAGATCTGCACTCCCAGGACAAATAGCGCCACCTATTGCAAGGGGATGATGCCGCAGCAATCGAGACTGATCGGCTCTCTCAGACAGATTATTGTACATTCAGGTCTTATCTCTTCTTTGAATGTTCATATACAACATATTGATTTATTTTTTCCAGTTCTCGTTCGCTCCAATGTTAAAACTGAACAACTTCGGATCTGAAAAAACACGTTTCCACGCCTGGCTCCGTTGGGTTTGTTGATTCAGATCGATAGATTTGATCTTCATGAACTCTCTGAGGGGGGTGAATTATTTTAAAAATTGTTTGTTTAAGATATTTGAAAAAATAAACCTTCAGTCAATCACACCCTGTCCATGTTAGATAGTCAACGGTGTCTCCTTTAAGGGTGCAGTAAAGGTATTCTGATTGGGACTCAGAATCAATCTTTGCTCTCCACTTTGAACTCTGTTACACAACTCAACGAAAGCACCTCTTAAAATAGGAAACCGAATCTTCTGCATCTTTAGATGGCATTTTACTTCAACAAATAACAGGGCTATGACATTTCTAGAATGCATCTCCTGGAAATGGAAAACTACACTTTAGCTTATCCACTGAATTAACACTAAACACTGACACTGCTGCTTATTGTAAATATTTCTCTTACTTTTCTAGTTTATATAATATTTATACTTTTTGTTGGACAGTCAAAAAAACATTTCACTCCACGTCATACCATGTATGTGTATGTATGTGACAAATACAATTTTAACTTGAACTTATCCAGTCAGGATGCAGAAAGTGAGGATGTTCACCTGGACATGGACTGAGCTTCAACCTCAGACGGCTGCCATGTAATGTTGGGGAAAGCTTTAGCAAAGTGAGTGACATGCTGTCCAGTTCCAGAAGATATTTCCAAAGCGGTCATGCGCTGGTCTGATGATGAGAATCTGCCTTTTAAAACTGCGAGGATGGGCTCCTTGTTTCTGTCCGCTGCTGCTGCGTTCAGCATTTTGTTACTCAAACAGGGGTTTCCTGAACCAACGAAAGCAAAGCAGAGCACATCAACGTAGTTACACACGACGCCTGTGTTTTAATAAAACAGAAGAGACCTTTTAAAGCGCCAAACCCGGTTCTGAACAGCGAAAATATCCCAGAAGCGTTCATGCATGGATCTCGCCCACTATCGCTGGAGGCGGTGCTACGTGACGACGGGTCTTACATTTTTAAATAGTTTTGTTTTACATTTTTGTTACGCGATACTTTTAATAACATTATTATAAATCAAGTATAACATTTAAAATAATTTTTAAAAATGTGCATAAGAAGGAAAGCGGACTACTCTATATCCCACAATGCACCGCGTTCACTTCCTTTCCGCTTTAAAAAGTGGCGCGAAAATTCCCCCACGATTAGATTTGTTTGATTAAAGCATGTATTTTAGGATCATACTACTATCAATTATATTGTGAAATTACTAGATATCTTCTAAATATGTAGTGCATCATGTTACGGTTGAACATTGTAACGGAATCTTGTTGGGTTTGTTAATAATAGTAAACGTTGGAGTTTACATACTCTACTGTTGACATTTTGGTTATATCAGTCACCTTTTCCCTGCAGTTTTTGTTATTTTGGAAAATCATTTATTTGGGGGTAAGCTTCTTTTCTTTGTTTTAGTTTTTTATTTCCATCCATCCATTTTCTTGTCGACTTTTTCCCTTTCGGGTCGCCAGAGCGGAATGAACCGCCAAACTCGTTTGGCGTATGTTTTACGCGGCGGATGTTCTTGTGATGGAAACCGGAGCACCCGGAGTAAACCTATGCGATCACGAGGAGAACATGAGAACTCCACACAGAGATATCAACTGACACAGCTGAGGCTCGAAGCAGCGACCTTCTTGCTGTGTGACGACCGTGCTACCCACTGCGCCACCGTGACGCCCAAGCTGTTTCTATGAAGACTTTAAAATGCATCATGACCCATCAACATCATAGACCATTTTCCTCTGAGCAGGAAAAAAGATGGTCCAACCCTGAAAACATCAGCATTAGAGTTAGCTGAAAACCTCTACTGGCCAAAACTATAAACTAAAACCAGAAACGAAACAAAGACGACACAGAACTGAATTCATATATTGACAAACTGACACCAGGTGTACGTGTACAACTTTTGGAAATCAGTCATTTGAGCATTTTTGTTCAATATTGTTTGTTCACTAACAGTGTGACAGAGTTTGAGGATTCCTCTGAGTGGCTCGGAGCTCTCGTTCGGTGTGATCAGCAGTCTGTGGGATAATCTTCACTCACACGGGACGTCTGAGCGGCTCATTCACAAAAGAGTTGCATAACGAAAGGTCAGAATCATCGCGCTGAGCAGTTTGTGTGTCCTTAGGTGGCCCGAATAGAGCTGCTGCTGGTGGTTGTGAGTGGACCAACAAAATAATGGCCTAAAGTTCTCTCCCTTCATAGCGTGACTTTAGCCGAGGCCATAAACTGTCTTTCAAAATTAATTGAAAGGTCATAAAATTGGCCTTCATTTTAGGCCCCAAACTAACAGATGTGGACAGTAACTAGTTACATTTACTTGAGAAAATTTTTTGGGAAACTAGGACTTTTTGAGAACTTTTAAAAATGTGTTCTTTTACTTTTACTTGAGTAAATATTTTGTGAAATATCCGTACTTTATTTAGTTTGATCTGAGTTAAATTTTTTTTTAATCTTAACTGCGGTCTATCATAACTAACATAATGGAAATAAATCTAAACGGAGCTGTTTTTGATGTTAGCGAGTCTCGTGAGATGTTGACGAGGTTGATGATGAGAGTTCGCAGCTCCTCGAGTCGACGGTGGAGATGGAGAGCGTCCTCCTGCAGACTGTAGCGCGCTGATGTCACGCACGCGCAGACCTCATGCAGCAGACAGAGGGCGCTGCGCAGATAAACATGAGTTTCACAGCACACGTATTCTGTCAAATCTGATTGTAGAGATGCAAAAACGTATCGCTTTTGTAATGTAGGTTTGATTTTAGCGATACAAAATTTTCAATTTAGGGAAAAACAAAAAGTAAGCTACAACAAATACTATGCGTTCACTTTGTATTGTTCAGATCAGAAGTAACTAATAACTAACTACTTGATTAAGAGTTAAAATGTATATAAGCAATATGTACTTCAGTCAATTAATGTGGGAGTCACTTTTACTTTTGAAATCTTTTTTTCATTTTGTATTCTCTACCCAGCTCTGCAGCATGCGTTGTTGTCTTTGGTTTTTTGGCTTTGGTCTACTTTGGGTTTGAGTAGTTTGCAGATTGTGTCTCGGAAACTATGAGGACACAGTGGCTCTTTATTAAGTTTACAAATGTACCGAATAATAAAAGTACATATTTCATCATTTTTACCAGTAAGCTCCAGTGCAACAATGTTAAGGCATTTAAGGGAAAGCTATTTTGGGATCATCGCGATCAAAATTCTTTATTTAGGAGTAACAACGGGCCAGAAGAGAAAACTGTGGATAAAACATTTAATCTGTTAATTGAATGTTTTAAGGCCATGGACCCAAAATTTCAACATTTTGGTCCCAAGCCACCAAGTTATCACCTTTTTCTTAAGGCACGGTGCTCCATCGTGCTGAAAAAATACTTTACTCTTCGTCAAACTGTTGTTGGATTGTTCTTTATTCATGACTTTTATTATTCAAACACTGAGCGTGTCCACTCCCTTGGATGAGAAGCAACCCCATGCATGAATGGTTTCAGGATGCTTTACTGCTGTCATGAGACAGGGCTGATGCAGGGTCACCCCAGCAGGGTGTGGGGCGGAAGCATGCATGTGGGAGGAACAGGGGGTGCGTGACTTGTTTTGTGGAGCACAACCAATTGAGGTGATTCAAAGACTTTTTAAGGAGCAGTGATGGTCTAGAGGGGGGCAAACCATGCGATGACGAGGAGAACATGAGAACTCCACACAGAGATGCCAACCGACCCAGCCGAGGCTCGAACCAGCGACCTTCTTGCTGTGAGACGACCGTGCTACCCACTGCGTTACCGTGACGCTGTTTTTAATTTTCAGTTTTTACTCAATTTGATTTTATAAGTCTTTTTTATGCTTGATTCTATTAAATGTACTTTCTTTTTACTCTTTATTTCCAATGTAAAGCACTTTGAATTACCCTGTGTACGAAATCTGCTGTACAAATAAACTTGCCTTGCCTTCATCCCTTTGCAGACTTTAATCACATATTTTTGCTTTACTATAAAATACTTTTCACATGGAAACACTCAATTGTTTTTCTAGAAATGGAAATTGTAATAAAAGTCTTTATTGAGCATCATTTCAGGAGAAACCTCCTGTGAATGATCAGCTGCTGGCTCCTCAGAGGCTAATATGATGAGATGAATATGACTGTTGAGCTTATCAGTGTAGGATTTCTTTTATTTGAGCAACACCACCAGCGGATACCCCGTAGCCCTTCGGAGAAGCTGTTTGAGTATATTCAAACAAAGACTTCTACTAACACAGAGTTTTAAGTCTCCTTATATACTCTCAAAGAGAGGGGTGGTCAGGACACACAAGAATAGTCAGAGTTTCAACCACCTGTCCCCAAAACATATGCTGTGCAGGAGAATTCCAGGAGAAGATGGACTGTCGCAGTTGCATAAATAAAACACAGGTCATTTTAGTCACATTTACCACACAGAGAGTCTCACAAGGACACAGAGTATAATATGAGAATTCCTTATTATTCTTACAATCAGAAAGTTAAATAAATAAATAAAAAAGAGGAAGCTGATTGGCCAATGTTGCTCATGTGACACCTCTGCTGTGACCAGGCGTCTCATTAAAGAGCATGAGTTTTTAGTCTGTAATGATGAACCAAACAATGTAAAAGTCAAGGAGCAATTCCAGCAGAGACCAAAGTTCACAGCTTGAGAGGACCACTAGTAGAGGAGTCTTTTTAACTATCTGGACGCTCTTTGTTTGTTGGTTTGTACATTTATTGTCATGCTTGTTTATTTGTATAGTTTTATAACCTGAGCCCTGGCATGTCCTGGGAACAGGTCTACAAATAAACCAAATCTTGTTGAAATCAGAGCTTTGAGTTACTCTTTTCTTTCTCAAGATGTGAAGGCCCTTTTCAAGTTTGGGCAGTTTGGTCAAAAAGGACAGTTTAGTCCTTGAAGAACTTGACAATGACCGAGTGTGTATTGTACTTCCTGCTCTGAGGACACAACAGCAGTCCCTTCATCAAAGCAACATCCTAAAAGCTAACGGATCCTGGCGAGGCTAACGAAATACAGCATGACCTACGGAAACAAAGAGGATTACCTATAACCGCACCTGCAGAGGCTGCCTCGTGCTGCTGGTGAAGGCTGGAGGACAGCTCGAGTGCTGTGGAAATGGGAGGAAGGATCGTGTGCAGGTTTAATCATCTTATGATGCTCCGAGCTGCAGGTTTATAAGAGCTGAGGAGAGTTCGTTTCCACCGAGCAGCATCCGGATCCGCTCAGCTCAAAGACTGCAGCGCAGCAGGTGAGTGTCCATAACGCTAGATTTAAGAGACTGCACTAGTTGCTTTTCCATTGTCTTTGAGATTAAGGAGCTCCTAAGAGAACCTGTTGGATTGAAGAAAAAACAAAAAGGAATTTATTCAATGTTTTTCCCTTTTTATTGACTCAAAAAACGTTGCATTCGCTGCAATAGTTGTGTTGTATTTCTACACAAATGCATATATTTTAGGAAAGCAAAACGATGTAAAACAATGAGAAAAATATATTCTTCCTTTTCTTTTCTTGCTAACTGTGCTCTGTACACAGTAAAATCTAGAGAGGTGAATTTACTCTGTTCTGAGTCAATTTAGTCCTATTTATTGTTATAATTGAGATTTTGTATAGCAAAACACAAATATATGTTTTGTAAGCTGTCAGTGAAAAGTTAGCTGTTTGTTTAAGTCAATTTGAGATTTTTTTTCACTCTACTCGGATTAAATAGATTCTGAAAAGAGTTAATTTTGCTCTCAGGAATTTGCAGTGGGGTGTAATCAATGAATAAAAAATTTGTTTTGTTAGTCTATTTTTAATATGGAATGTTGATGGTCTAAGACATAATATTTATTTGAGTGAGAAGTAGAGTGAAAGATTGGGACGGAGAAAGAAGTATTTATTTGGTGTGAAACGTATCCAATGAAAAACGTCTCAAGCTTACTTCTGATCTCAATAACACGTATAATAATAATAATATTTGTCTCTATGCCTCTGAGGGCATATGGCAGTAAGGAGAAAACAAATAGTTTCCTTTTTTTTTGCATTACCTTTTGGGTTCTTTGCACAATTTTGCATTCGCTTGGAATGTATTTTTGCTTTAAATAGTTGTGTGTGTATATTTGTGTAGCAGATGCAAATATTGGTTTTGAGGGAAAATTTGAGGGACATTTTTTTGTTTTTAGACAGGTTTGTTTGTTTAGGGCTCCATATAAAATATGCAGCAAAAACCACCGCAAATTTCTTCTTTTGTTGTTAATGAGAGGGACGCAATGCATCTGACGCAAGCAGACGATATGGAAAATAGGGTTATTCAAACACAATCAACTACCGTCTTTAATATTAATCACATATTCAGGGATTCATCCTTCTCAACTTAAAACTCGCTTGCAATAGCAGAGCTGTTGATTAAAAATGAAGGCAAGAGTGAAAATGACTCAATTCCTGAAAGTTTTAATTCTGAGCTGTTCCATTCATCCATTAACATGCCCATGCGCTCTTTTTCTTGATTTAATAGAGATTTCGGCAGTCTGTAGTATTTCAAATGCTTTTCACAGTCTGAGCAATTAACACGGCCCAAAACACGTCAATAATTCACCGTTTTCTGCTGAAAGTGGTGAGCCCTGTTTTGTTCAATGCTGTTTTTTTCCGGGAGTATCTCCAACATGGCCGGCGTGTGGTTGATGCACGTGAAAACACGTCGATGAGGACCTCGTTGATATTTTAACTCCGCTCGAGTGTTACTTGTACTCTTTCCAGAGCAGGATCAAATACATAAAATAATTAGCCATAATATATGAACACAAATACAATAAATTAACACCGAGTCCCTGTAAAATATATCAAGTTAATCTATTATTTGTGAGGGTTTATTTTATAGTGAGATGCAAACGTTTATTGTGAAATACACATTTCAGTGAAGAACTGGGTTTTTCGATGATGCACTTGTTGATATTTTAACTCCGTTTAAGTGTTACTTGTACTCTGTCCGGTGTAAGACTAACTGCATACAATAATTAAATACAATAAACAAACACAATTTAATATAATCAATGAACGATGAGTCCTAGCAAAAAGTGGATCAAGTCAAGCTCCTATTTCACTATAAAAAAAAACATCACAAGCACAAAGTTTTATTATGAAATACATGTTTCTGTGAAATATTCAAGATTTCGATGATGCCCTTAATATTTTAACTTAAATGTTATCAAGTATTACTTGTGCTCTGTCCAGAGTAGGACCAAATACTATTAAAATGCCTCTGAAGGGGCTGTTTTATTTATTGAGCACATTTTCGTACACATTAGCAGATGAAGAAAGCATCACAATTTGTAGAATTTTTTTTTTTGAAAATGCTGCGTCCCAATCAGTGCACTATCCACACTTTTAAGAGTGCGAAATGAGAATTAGTGCGTCCTAAACAGTAGTATACATAAAGTATCCAAGCAGGTTCTGGATGTGAACTTTTTCTGGTTAGATTCTGAAGTCCAGATCGATGAACGCTCAATGATTGTGATATTACCCACAATCCCCTGCGCTCGGAGTAGTTTTCTCTTAGACCTAATCTAAAAGGGCTGTCTATATTGATATCATTTATTTCTGTGCTTCTTCTTTAAAACTGAGTCGTATTACAGTGTTTTTTAATATTAGATTATTTTAAATGAAGGAATTGAAAAGGAGTGCTTTTTGTGTTACGTACTCACAAACACTTCCATCACGTGATGTTTTAGTGCGTCCCAGATCGTGCTCACTCTCGTCTCACACACTAAAAAGTATCCACAATTTCTTCTGAAGATGAGTCTCTACTTTAAGGGTGGAGTGTAAGTATTCGTTTGGGACGCAGCCAGACTTTTGTAATGAATTATAACTAAGTATCAACTTAAGTATCAAAAAATCTTACTTCAGTCTATGTTAACTGCTTAAAAAGATCAACATTAACCTCAAATAAACCTGGAAGCGCTGAAATGCACGTGAGGGATCGAGCAGGATGTTGGGATCGCGTTCTCGCGGAGTCGGTGCAATGGTAAATTAACAATGTCGAATGCAAGTCTGCTGGCCACCCGATTAAAGTCGGTCCAAATTCAATATGATGATACTGTCACGCTCAGGGGTGTACGTTGTAAGAATGATCTCATACGCAGAGACAGCTTGACATGAGAAGCTCCTTTATTAAAGCAAAAGGAAAAGATGTCTAAAACAAAGGACCCACGAGGGGGCAAAACCTGGCTACTAACATAAATCACACAGATCACTGGAACAGAAGCAAATAACAAAATAACTAACCAGACGTCACATTGAGTAGCACATAGGTAAACGCACAATAAGACAATTAATGCACCCGTGAAGAACAGCACAAACACAGGAGTATAAAAAGGGAGACTAATAAGTTGAGGGCGCACGGGAAGACAGCTGAAAGACAAATTAGACACGGGACGAAGACTGATACAACAAGGCACGAGGTGAAGAGAGAACATAAACAAACACGCAAACAATACAACCGCCTATCAGGGAAGTGCGAGGGAGTCACCTGACTGGTGGGAAAACCAGCACAAGGGAAAACACAGCGAGACTGAGAACCCGTGACCGGAGACAGAAGGGAGTGGGTAGGGAAACACAGACGGCCGCGACTCGCACCTGACGGCCAAAACCCTGACAGATATACTTTCACATTCATGATTTGTAAATTAAGGGCCTACACGGTATTAAAGAGCAGTCCCTGGAGGGCCGAACCCTGCAGAGGTTTGTTCCAACCGTGCTTCAACAGAACCGTAGCTTTCGATCAAGGCGTGATTGGGACGACGAGGTGTTTAATCAGGATAGGAGAGAAGATTCACTGAGTGTTTCCTCCTTACTGTAATACCGTACTGTATTACTGTAATACAGTACTGTATTACTGTATATGACACTTTTATTACTTTATATGACACTGTATTACTATAATGCCGTACTGTATTACTGTATATGATGCTTTATTACTATAATACCACACTGTATTACTGTACATGACACTGTATTACTGTATATGACACTTTATTACTGTATATAACACTTTATTACTGTGTATAACACTGTATAACTATAATACCGTACTGTATTACTGTATTTGACACTTTATTACTGTATTTGACACCATATTTCTGTAATACAGTACTGTATTGCTGTATATGGCACTGTATTACTGTAATACCATGCTGTATTACTGTATATGGCTCTTTTTTACTTTACATGACACCGTATTACTATAATACTGTACTCTATTACTTTATATGACACTGTATTACTGTAATACCGTACTGTATTACTGTGTATGACACTTTTATTACTTTATATGACACTGTATTACAGTAATACAGTGTCATCTCACAGTAGTACTGTAATACAGTTCTGTATTACTCAGTAAACATTTTTTGTTGAAATCTCTCTATTTGTTTTATATTTAAGGTGACACACTCTTTATTTAACAAAACAGCTTTGTTTAGCTTTGTAACAAAACAGAATTTGTTCGATTTTAAGCTCCTGTATTTCCTTTGTTGATATCCTAGTATCCTTCTGAATAAAATCTGTGTCACGTTTTTAGTTTTGTTCTATTTTTTTGGTTTCTTGTTGTTGTTTTTTTATCTTGTGTCCAAAAAAAAATATGCTTGAGTATTTACTCACACGATACTTGTATTTAAAAAAAATGTTTTTTTTTATACAATGGCTGTAATAGAGAGGACATTCAGGGTGCATTGCTATTCATTTTATTCCTAAATATTAGTTTTTGCAGGATAAACCCAATCGGTGTTGATAACAAAACAAAGCCATTGACTTCCTGTCGATTGTGCTGATCACGCAGTGCCCTTCATCTAATGCGATTAAAGGAGAAGCGTTTTAAAGCGCAGATTAATGGGGGGCTTCTGGGGGGATTAGAGCGCCTCGGGTCCATTCACCGATGCAAAGTCTGGCCAGTGATGATTCAGGGCTTTCCATCCGCTGTTAGACACAGGAGGAACGTGTGAGCCATGAGCCTTCCTCTGGAGCCGCAGAGAGGAGACGCTGCTACATCAAAATCTCTCGTGGGATTTTTATTCTTAGAAATGCGTTGGCAACTTTGTGTATAATGTTCTCCATCTAGTTTTTTTGGTACCCGACAAAAGTTTTATGCTCTTAAATACCTTTAAAACCACTTTAAAATGAATGTGACTGTGTTGTTTTAATTGTATATATATATATATATATATATATATATATATATATATATATATATATATATATATATATATATATATATATATATATATAATATATATATATATCTATATATATATATATATATATATATATATATATATATATAATTATTATTATTTTTTTTACTATGGTTAAATGAAACTTGATAATGCAATTAATTCATAGCGTCGATAAATATACATACCTGTGTCTTTAATTTAAATAAATTTTCACGTTCCGTGATTTACGTCAACCCCTCTCACTGTAGCATTGTCTGAAGTTAAGGTTTTGGAATGCTGAAATGGTTGCTAGGGTAAACAATCTGGTTGCTAGGGAGGATGGTTGTGTCCTATAAATGACCTCGTGCTAGTGATTTATACACACTAACATCAATTAACGTTTTTAAAGCAATACGTAAATTTGCTGATATGGTTGCTAGAGAAAGGATAGTGACATCAAATTAATGTGCCAAAATGAGTTAAACAAACCAAACTGTGTCTCTAATATAAAAACTATAACATTTTTGTTTTGATGTGGTTGCTTGGGTACAAAGTCTGGTTGCTAGGGGGTGTAATGACATATTAAACTTTTCAGAAGTTAATTTGTGTAACCTTATAAATATATATATATTTTTGAGATGGTTGCCAGATTAAGTAATCTGGTTGCTAGGGAGAAGCTACTGATGTGAAATAAAACGATCATGCTAATGAGTTACACAAACTAATCTCTGTGTCTCAAACATTTTTAAACCAATAAGTAGATTTGCGAATATGGTTGCTAGGAAGGGGCTAGTGATGTCATGTCAAATTCTGTTGCTAATATAAGTTACAAAACCAGAACCTGTGCCTCCAAAAAAAATAGTTAATTTTCTAATATTGTTGCTAGGGCACAAAGTCTGGTTGCTAGGAGAGGGGTAACATGTTAAGTTCCTTTTTTAAAATAGAAATTATACAAATGAATCCCTGTGTCACTAGTATTATATAATTGCTAAAAATGGTTGCTAAGATAGAAATATCTGGTTGCTAGGGAGTGGATGGAGTTGTCAAACTAATTTCCCATAACAAGCTCCGTCATACAGACTAATGTTACAGTTTTATAGAGTAGTGCCATTCCAAGTTCCCCTTGTCACTGTGGCATAGATTGTTCAAGATATATCTGGTTTCTAATATTAAAGTTTCACATTAAATCTAAATAGCTGCTGGCCGTGTGCCTGTTTTTATTCTTAATGAAGCATTCAATCAGATGTTGATCGCAAAGTATCAGAGAGCCAAATGTTGCTTGTTCACTGACTAATTCGGTCTCGTCCTTAGGTTCTCTCTGACAGTCCACTCCATTGGTTTTCTGAAAATGGACGTGTCCAAGCCTAAAGCAAGCAGCAAGATGGCCACACGTGTCACCGGACCTGGCACGCCCAACAAGAATCAACCGAGGTTCAAACAGAGATCCACGCGCCAATTCAAGAGCAAACCACCCAAAAGAGGGGTCATCGGGTACTATAAACCAAACAAACGCTTCCTTCCTCCAACCTTCAGCGAAAATCAGTGCTGATGTCAATCTTGGTGTTTTCAGGTTTGGTGAAGACATTCCGGGAATGGAAGGACTTGGAACTGGTATGTGCCACTTTGGATCATAAAATGAGTTGAAATTAACCACGTTAACGTCATTAACGCCAGTTTGATTTGAAACGTTCCATTCTTTGTGTGTGTTTTTAGATTTTAATGTCATCTGTCCGTGGGAGGCGTACAGTCACCTAGAGCTGCATGAGCTGGCCCAGTATGGCATTATATGACATCACTTCCTGTTTGAGAACTCCAGATCCAGCATTGTCCCGCACCTTTAACGAGTCACATATGCAACTAGATTCAAATGTACATTTAATAAAAGTATCTTAGATTGAAGTTTAGTTGAATGGAGGATGATTTTTGTAAATAACTTGGAATTAGTGAATCTACCTCTTAAAAGGGACGGTTATAGACCACTTTTCTTATTGCTCTTTTATACATTGTTATTTTATATACTGAACATGTAGGCTGATTAAATGTAATATCCATTTATTGTGCATTTTATGACTGGTATTTACATTTTCTATGGATAGTATTTCCATTTTGCCATATATTAAGTTTCTGTGGCAAGAGAGAGGGAGAGAGAGAGAGAGAGAGAGAGATTTTAATAAATAATAGAATAATAATTGAAATAAAGTTTGATTGTTCTCGTAGACATTTCATGACTTTGTCTGCATTGTTTCTGATTTGTAAATGAGCTGAGGTCCCTGTGACCTGTTTATGTTTATAAATAAGCTATGTGTTTAGTAAAATAGGCATACAAATATTTTTTTTAAATACTATAAATATATTTAAAACCTGCGAGTCGTTCTGAAGTTGCAGCGCTTGATTAAATTTGATGTTACATTGAATCCACGTTTATTAAAGTTCCCATACAATGTGTCAATGTCGGTTTTCACCTCATTTTGGGGCACAAGGCAAGAAAATACACCTATTTTTATTTATTAAATCATTTGATAGAAATATATATTTGGACCAAAATATTTACAGAAAAATTTAATACATTTTCAGGTTGTGTGAAGGTGTACACTTAAAGGGAACATTGTTGGTTTTGCAGCTTGGTTTTTGGAGTTTTTAGGATAAAAGCTTAAATTTTGTAACATTGCAACAGTAAAAATGATGTTTCCAGAGACGCGGTCTGTTGGTCTTATTTAAAGCAAATTTAAAGAGTAAACATTACGTATCTTGAAGAAATTGTTTCTTTATTTACATGCAAATTCAACATAAAAACTTACATTGGCGATATTTTGAAAGTAAAATGATGCATCCTGGAGCACTGTTTCTTTATGGACATGCATATGGTCTGTCGACTTGAAATTTAACATGTAGCAAATTTAAGATTCAATTTTGAGAAGTAAAAACTGTTTATAAAGTTGCATGGTCTGTTAATATACTTGAAATTTCAAAAGAAAAGCTTGAATTTGGTGCATTTGTAAAAAGTATGTGTCCTTTACAGTTTTCTATGTACCTATATATTAAATTCCTAAGGTAGTAACCTTAGGGGGCAGTGGTGCTCTCATTGGCAGAGTGTGCGCAGCGAGCATTCGCTCGGTGGTGTAGGGGTTTTGTTTGCCCTGAGCATGCGCGCTTTGCACACAGTACAGAGTACGAGGATGAAGAGTAGACACGAAGTGTAGCACAGCGGTCCCCAAGCTTTTTTGTGCCACGGACCGGTTTAATGTCAGACGACATTTTCAGGGACCGGCCTTTGAGGTGTGGTGGATAAATACAACTAAATAATATAATACGACCTGCATGTGAACGGTGGTATTTTCTCAACATAACAATAAACGTGAATCCACTCTAGCTGTTTGCTACTACAGCGTCCCCTTAACAATAGTTTTGAGAGCTTCATCGCCTCATTCGAGAGCCGGTTGCTGCATTTTATTGCAGAGTGGGCTTGATGCGTGGGAATCTCCTTTCGAGGTAAATTTATATTTTAAGAAGGAAAGTTGTAGGCTCTTCCTCTGTCTCCTCGCTGGGCCTTTTCCCGTTGTAAAAAAACTTTCAAAAGATGTATTTTTTTTACTCATTTTGCGAGCTCCTGAGGTTAATTTCAGCGGTGGCTAATCACATAATTGTGAAGAGCACCTTGATCGGCATCAAAAGTGACATAGACGGATATAACAAAAAAAAATCAGGTAATTTTTCAAAATAACACCTCATTCAGATTCCGAAAAATAAATAAAACGAAAGTAACGCAAATTATTTATTCTTTCTGTGCGGCCCGGGACCAAATGACCCACGGACCGGTACCGGTCCGCGGCCCGGGAGTTGGGGACCGCTGGTGTAGCAGACCCTCAAGTGACATCATGAAATAATATTTAACATATTTATATGTTAATAAGGATACAGTGTTATGCAGAGGTGTACTTACAACAACAAAAGGGAAGAGGGGGAAGAATAATTGAAAAGCACTGCTCTAATCTAACAGCTTCACAGTCGAAGCAGTTATTTACATTCAACTCATTTCAAGATATATTCTCAAAACCTTTTGACCCTACTTTTATTTCATACATTTTAAGAGTAAAAATGTTGCATCACGGAGCGTAGTCTTGTGGAAAACAAAATTTTTAAATAAAAGCTTAATCTGATTGTTTGGGAGAGCTCTGTCCCAAAGTGAATGTTTGCTCCCGCGCGATTATAAAAGCGTCTGTCCATGCCTCCAGCAAAGCCTTCATCGAGGAACAAACGTTCTGTAAGACATCTGCTCGTGTCCTCTATTGACAAGCCTTCTAGATATTGTTACATTTACATTTATGCATTTAGCAGACGCTGTTGGACTTTAGGGCGTCCAATGCATGTTCAAAATGACCAAGAGACAGATTGCCAACTGATCGAGTTTTAATGAAGACTTCAGCAGAGAGAAATCAACAGCAGTTACACCGCTCTGCAGAAGATCTAACATCCTCTGACTCTCTTCTGAAAAGCCCCTAGCTTTTATCTGCTCACAAGACAATGTTTCTCTTTCTGGTGAAACGAAACCAGGTGTTCTTCCTCCTTTGGAGTGGGATGCTCCCCTTCTCGACTTGTACAGGATGGTTCCTTTTTGCTGAAATCGGGTGTTTTCCGGTCTGTTGCAACTCTGTTTCCTCTTATCTGCTGAGTCCAGATGTTTCTTTACTTAAAAACAGGATGTACTCTGGCCTGGCCTTCAGACACACAAACCTTCTTATTTAACTCCTCGGTTTTTTATCTTAATCAGAATTTAGAAGGTAAAAAGTTAGTGAATAAAATAAGTACTTTTAAAAAAGGTAAACTATAAATCCCACAACGCTTTTGTCCAAAGCGACTTACAGTAGAGGAGAGACAATATGACATTTGTTACACCGTCAAAGTCTATCTCAGCTCGCTCTTAATAGAAGTTGTATGAACTGATGAATAAACCATAGCATAGGTTGGAGGTGATACTGTAGTGTAGTTATTATTATTATTATTATTCTCTAATTCTTCTTATTACAGAAAAAATGCTTTAAAGAAATGACATGGATGCTCAGTGGGTTATCATTTATTCGATGTTAACATTAAACATGACATACAAGGGTGCCGCAGTGTTATATAGAATATAATTTCTTAAATTCAATTTAAATTTTTGTTAATTCTGTTTCTCTAGTTGTTATGCTTGCTGTTTCAATGGCTTTTATCCATTTATCAGATATAATACGACATTGAAATATTACAGTTCCTAATTGAGATGTTTCAAGCTCTGCAAAAGTTCCTTTTCTTTTATTTCCTCATCTACACAAGAACAGAATTCTCCATGAGGCTCCGTCGTTGTCAGACGATGACCTGCTGGAGTTCCTTAACATGCCTCTTGAGCTCCATGATGAACTGCTCAGCTGCGTCTGAACACGTGCACCGAGTGTATGTTGGATATTTGACAAACATCCCTGGAAACATACATGGAACCATTTCCAAAACAGTGAAAAC
Organism: Danionella dracula; assembly: GCA_900490495.1. NCBI lineage: Eukaryota > Metazoa > Chordata > Actinopteri > Cypriniformes > Danionidae > Danionella > Danionella dracula. The sequence continues at coordinate 41,713 of UELW01000148.1, read as the reverse complement.
TCAGAGTTGCTTGTGTAAAAAACCCCCCAGGCTGCTTGTTTTCAGAATCTCCAGATTAAGATGCGATCAAGAGGGTTCGCGACTCCTTTGGCCCTCTGGTTTCTCCAATGCTCTCATTCCAGCGATTGCAGGTAGACGTCGTGCTGAGCTTTGTTCCAGCGGATCCTGTGCAGCAGACGAGCTGTGACGAAGATGGTGAGGATCTGGACCCCCAGAACCATCACGATCACGGTGACGATCACTCCGCTGTTGCGCTCCACCCAGCGGGCGATGCTGCCCAGACAGCCGCCCAGGAAGATCACGCTCTGAGCGGAGAACTCGTCCAGCTGCAGGGCGCCCACGCCGCACTGGCTGTTCCACACGGTGCCATTCTCAAGTGGGTCTATGCAGCAGGATGGAGGCACGCTGCAAGCCTGGACCCCTGGAGCCGAACAGTTGAAGTACCTGGGCAAGAAGAATGGATTGTTTAGTGTAGTTCCTTGAACCCAATTTCGGGAGGAGCAGTCCTGTAATTGCACACTCAGAAAAAAAGGTATGAAACTGTACCTTTTAAGGTACCATGGCCATCACTGGGGCGGTACCTGAAGGGTTCAATTTTGTTCCTATTTTTAGACTTTTGTTTAGACTAGTTTATTTTTTATTATTCAATAACGTTTTTATTATGATATACAATATTATTAATAGTTATACGGTTACTTTCAGACCTTAAGATGTCTATGTGGAAGACGTTTTCTTTTTGTAACGCTGGCTGTATTGATAAATAAAACCATTTTAAGTGAGGACAGCACAGATGCTGCATAGATACAAAACAGCCAAAATGTTTTGTGTATGGCGGGGTCAAAAGTATGCAACCGTTTTGCTGGCAATTTTTCAGGTACCATTGACATCCATCCATCTTCATGTCGGCTTTCTTCCCTTAAATTAAAACTTAAATTAAACTTGCATAAATACCATTTGTATCTTTGCAATCTAAAATACTACAGCTGACAAATCCTTGCTCTAAACAAAACTCCATCCATCCATCTTCATGTCGGCTTTCTTCCCTTTCGGGGTCGCCACAGCAGAATGAACCTCCAACTCTTCTGGAATATGTTTTATGCGACGGATGCCCTTCCAGCAGCAACCCATCGCTGGGAAACATTCACACTTTAACACTATGAACAATCGTTCTTACTCAATTCACTTATACCGCATGTCTTTGGACTTGATGGGAAACCGGAGCACCCGGAGTAAAAAACCAGCCGAGGCTCGAACCAGCGACCTTCTTGCTGTGAGATGACCGTGCTACCCACTGTGCCACCGTGACGCTCTTGAACTCAAACAGTATAAGCTAAATAACTAGCTACTGAACGAGGCAGTGTGTAAATCTGTGATTTTTGATGACTTCAGGCTACATGTGGAGAGCCTCATGAAGGTATGGTTTCTCTTCCCAGTCACATGATCCCAAAAAAAGAGCGCGACCATATGTCCAGATGCTAAACCGAATCTAAAGACAGACTGAGCTGCTCTGGTATTTTGGCAACAAATCTCACAGAATAATTCCATTTTACATTGGTAAAGCTGAGTGGGAGTCGTAACTACGGTTGCTGACAGGCACAAAGAAATATGAACACATCACTCCAGTCCTAACCTCTTTTCGCTGGCTTCCAGTAACCTAAATTCTCTCGCCATTACAGCAACACAAATCAGACACATCCCCAAAGTTTGACTTTTTGTATTGAATTTTATTTAATTTAATTAGAACTTGAAGATAGTAAAAATTCTCGTGTATTTTCAGGAAACCGAGAATATTGATGTAAAATGGGCAGAATAGCTTTAAGTGAAAATTTAGATCTGTTTTCCAAAAAAAAAAAAGTTTTTGTAGTAGCTGTAGGAGTTATCTTTTGCATTCATCTTCAGTGCCTGAATAAGTATGAATACTTTATTTTAGCATTGACAAAGGGCGCTTTGATCTTGAAAAAAGTTAACCGAAGAAAAAAGAAATTTTGCTTTGACAATAAATACATTAAAGAAAAGTTTTGCCATTAACAAAGTAAACTAAAGACAAAAAAGTGACTTAAAATGTAAATTGAAGAGAAAAAAGATAGTTTGGGTATTGAAATTGGGCAATGAGTTAGAGTAAGTTTGTGTATTGAATAAAATATATTTTTTTGCGCTGCAAACAATGCACTCTTCGAACAAGAAAAAAAAACTCAAATGAAGTTAAACTCTTTCTTGATCAAGCAAAAAAAATCTGCTAATGGGGCGAGCAAATTTGACTTGGCAAGAATTCTTAAATAGGCAAAAAATTCTAGCTGATAACAAATGTTGTTGGATCTTAAAAGATTTTCAATCAAATTTTTACCCTTTGGCAAACTGGGAAAAAGTTTCATCAGTGAAAAAACAATTAATTGAACAAAAAAAGGTTTTGTTATTGGAAAAAATTTACTGAAAAAAATGTTTAGCCATTTTTTTATGTTGAAGAAATGTTGATTTGCAAAAAAAATGTATTCTACAAGAAAGTAGACTTTTGGACTTGAAAAAAATAAATGTAAATGTAAAAAAACTAAACAAAATACCTCCTGAGCTGTGAAACTAATGTTGCGCAGCACTCACTCATTGATCTCCCAGTCTCTGTAGGTGTCCGCTCCGCAGCACTGCAGGCTCGTCTGGATCTCATCAGTGATGAACCTCAGATCCAGATCGTCCTGGTAGCGCATCATGGCCGCTTGCATCCCTGAGCGCAGAGACTCCACCATCTGCCCCTGGAGACTGTACACCACCACCACTCCCGACACCTGCGCCAACAGCAGAAGCAACACCGTGGTGGAAAAGCTCTGCAGGAGACAGATGTTCTCCCGTAGCGCCCCCACGCACCCCGTCAGGCACAGCAGCCCCAGAAACAGTCCCAGGAATGTGAAGAGCAGCATGGGGTCGGTCCCGATGGCGCTGATCTTCTCCTGAGCGAAGGACTCTTTGTTGATCAAACCCCAGAGGCCGAGGACGAGCGTGAGCAGGCTGAGGACGGTGAAGATCAGGTTGCTGGTGACTAAGAGGTACTTGAGGAGGAAGTCGACCCAGTTGGATGGGTTGAGAGGTCGGGAGCGGAAGGTTCTCCACGAGGAAGATCTGGCGGGTTCTTCGTGGCTGGAAAGCGTGGAGCTGGTCTGACTGCCTGAACTGTCGTGGGTTCCCAGATACGAGGCAGAACCTTCGGATTTCTTCTCACCATTCTGTAGAAGAGAACAGAGTAAAGGAAAATCAATCTTTGGAAGGTGTTTGATCATATATGTGTACTTCTTATATCCACGATAAAGTAGTTTAAATTCACTGTAACTTTTCAACATTTAAAAAAAATCTAATAGCATGAAAAATTCAGAGCTGTTTTGCAACCAGCTCATGACATCCCAACACTAATGATCCCAACTCTAATGATTTACAGTTTCATTAGCAAGTCACACCTTGGACAAATAATGTGAATTAATCTTTTAGCACATTCTTATAAAAATCTAGGTTTCTAAGAGGAGTTTAAATCAGAGACTTTAATCAGGTGTGGAATGGGCAGCTCAGGGCCTTGTATCAGGCATGAGGTGAAACAAACTGAAGTTCCTCTACGTAAATACAACATATTACTTTACAGTACCTTTGAATTCAGATGCTTTTGCTTTGTTTTTATCATTTATGGAGTTTTTTGGTTTCTATAAGTGATTCGCTGTGCTGCTGTTCACGCGCCAAATCAGACACGTCCCCAACATGAGACTTTTATATTAAGTAAAAAATGTGAACTTGAACATAATAACAATTCTCAAGTGTATTTTGAACTGAAACTTAGCTCAGCACCTTCAGGAGTCCCACAACATTGATCTTAACACCACTCTCAATGTGCACCTTTAATCTAATCGATAGCAAAACTTTAATAGAGACGGTTGAGAGCCTTAGAACATCAACATGCAGTCTTGACACTCTACCAACATTCTTTTTTAAAATGGTTCTTAAGAGTCTAGAAAAGGACCTCTTAGAAATTATAAACACCTCCTTGTGCTCCGGCTTTTTCCCCAAATCCCTTAAAACCGCAGTTGTAAAGCCACTACTGAAAAAGACAAACTTAGATAATACTGTACTGAGCAACTACAGGCCCATCTCAAATCTCCCTTTTATTAGTAAAATTATGGAAAAGATTGTGGCAAAACAACTGATTGAATTCCTGACCCAAAATGAATACATGGATTGTTATCAGTCTGGTTTCAGAGCTCATCACAGCACAGAGACAGCTCTACTGAAGATAGTCAATGACATCCGGTTAAACACCGATTCAGGAAAAGTGACTGTCCTGGTTCTACTCGATCTGAGCGCTGCCTTCGACACGGTTGATCACAAAATCCTTCTCCATAGACGAGAAAACTATGTTGGTCTTTCAGGAACTGTGATAAAATGGGTCAGATCATACTTAGAAGGAAGAGGCTTCTTTGTAAACATAGATGATTACATGTGGAAGTGGACTGCAGTGTCGTGTGGAGTCCCTCAAGGTTCAATCCTTGCTCCTTTACTATTTAACCTGTACATGCTTCCACTGGGCCAAATTATGAGAAGGAACCAGATATCATACCATAGTTATGCTGATGATACACAAATTTATCTAGCTATCTCCCCAAATGAATACAACCCCATAAACTCTCTCTGCCAATGTCTTGATGAGATTAAAAACTGGATGGAAAACAACTTTCTTCAATTAAACAAGGACAAAACTGAAGTCATTGCATTCGGAAGCAAAAGCGAGGTTGTTAAGGTTAACACGTATCTCAATGCAAAGGGCCTAACAACTACAAATCAGGTCAGGAATCTTGGAGTGATTCTGGACTCTGATCTTAGTCTAAATAGCCAGCAGGCTGGACTACTGTAACGGCCTCTTAACCGCTCTTCCCAAAAACACCGTTAAACAGCTTCAGCTCGTTCAGAATGCAGCGGCTCGAATTCTAACCAAAACTAGAAAGTCAGAACACATTTCTCCAGTTCTTAAGTCTCTACACCAGCTGCGGTCTCCTTCAGAATAGATTTTAAAGTTCTGCTGCTCGTATATAAGTCCAAACATAACTTAGCACCTAAATACCTAACAGAGAAGATCAGTGAATACACACCAAACAGAGAGCTGAGATCCAAATAATTAGATCTACCACAGATTAATTCCAAACAGAGTGAATCCTCCTTTAGTTCTCCTGCGGCCCACAGAGGAACCAACTTCCAGAGGAGATCAAGGGTGCCAAAACTTTAGTCACGTTTAAATCCAGGCTAAAGACTCTCCTGTTTAGTTGCGCTTTTGTCGACTGAGCACCTACGTCCGAACAACTATTTTACCTCTGTACTTCAAATTTTAATCTTTGTTTTAATCGATGTTTTAAATTTCAGTGTTTTAAATCTGTTTGATTTTATATGACTTTTTTATGCTTGATTTTAATGTATGCACTTTCTTTTTACTCTTTATTTCCAATGTAAAGCACTTTGAATTACCCTGTGTACGAAATGTGCTATACAAATAAACTTGCCTTGCCTTGCCTTAAGGCATATAAAATGGGAAGAATAGCTTTAAGTCATCTTGAAATTATAAAATTTGGATCTGTTTTCCAAAATGTGTCACTTGTAGCGGCTGTAGTAGTTATCTTTTGCATTCATAATGAACTTTTTCTTTGACAATAAATAATAGATTAAGAAATCTAGAAATTAAGAAATCTAAATTATGGCATTAACAAAGTTAAAACAAAAATGTGACTGAAAATTTCTATTTAGGTAAAAAAAAGTTTAGGAATTTTACAAAAAATAAGAAATAAGACAATAGTAAGAAATAAGAAAAAATAAGACAATAGTAGGAAAATAGTTTTATCAAAAAAAAATAGTTGATGAAACTGTTTTAGCATTTTTTTCATAATTTGAAGGGAAAAATAAACATTTAGTAAAAATAGTATATAAATAGCATTAAATAGCATTTGTAAAAAAATTGTAGGAAAAATACTTTTAGAATAAAAAAAATAACTGAAAGAAAAAAAAAGAGTTTGCAATTGGAAATAAAAATAGGTTTAAGAAATAAAAGAGTTTTGGTATTGAAAACTAAATATATTTTGGCATTTGTAAAAAAAAGAATTATTAACAAACAGAAAGAAAAAAGTTTTGGCTTTGAAAACAACTATTTTAAAAGAAATAAAAGAGTGTTCACATTAGCCAAAAATAAATGGAATAAATAAAAAATAGTTGGCATAAAAATTTTTTTTGAAGAAACAAACTTGCCATTGAAAAGGGGAATTTATTTTCAATGCCAAAACTTTTTATTTCTTCAATTTATTTGTGTTTAGTTCTCTTAGACTCCATACAAAAAAAGCTATATTATCTTTATCTATGAATGCCCTCTCTTCAGATCGCTGTATTAATTCTCTTGTGCTGTCCACCCTTAAAATATCACTGCTTTAACTGCTCACAAAATCATCCCAATGCCTCTCCCTTTTTATAAAGATCACAGAGTGCGTTCCATAAAGAGCTATCAGGCCCAATTCCTTACTTCAACTCTTGCTGCAAAAATTCTCTTTCATTTGTATTAAAAATGTATAGAATAAAACAAGAAAAAACCTTTGTCAGAAGAGGCTTTTTCTCTCCATTCTGGAAGTGATTCTTGCGCTCCAAGAAAGAGAAGACTCTCCTAAACGACGGAAATTGTTCCATTTCTCCCTAACCCCAGGAGAGGTCTCGTCCCGTCCTCCAGAGCTCAGTGGAGAAGACTCTTTCTGCTCCAGTGAGCGCATGAAGGTGCAGGCAGCAGGACGGCGGTGCATTCCAGCATCATGTGAGAGTCACAGTACTGAGGATTACCAGCACAGGCCTCCAGGAGAGCTCACCCGACCCTCCGTACGTCCCTGCAGCACTCCTTCACAACAGAGCTCCACAGCGATCACATACTATTCAATGTTTACGAGACTGTCAGGAAACTCAGTGGAGCATTTACACTGAAATATAGCAAACTATATAGACAACTCTTTCATAAGATCAAGAGGGAGATTTAAAGGGACACGAAACCCTGGATGTACACATTGTGAGATTTTCAGAGATGTTCATGTGTTGAAGACTCATTCATTTTCATGTCGGCTTTATTCCCTTTTGGGGTCGCTAAAGCGATATGAACCGCCAACTCACTGGCATATGTTTTACGCAGCGGATGCCCTTCCCTGCCGCAACCCATCACTGGGAAACATTCACACTATGGGCAATTGTTCTTATTCAATTCACTTATTCCGCATGTCTTTGGACTTGTGGGGAAACCGGAGCACCCGGAGTAAACCCACGCGATCACGAGGAGAACATGAGAACTCCACACAGAAATGCCACCTGCCCCAGCCGAGCCTAGAACCAGCGACCTTCTTGCTGTGAGACGACTGTGCTACCCACTGCACCACCGTGACGCTGTGTTGAAGACTATTGAATTTAATTTCCTTGTCTTTAAGATTTCGTGTCCTGTTTGAAAAAGAAATTCTCAGGATGTAACTTGTAGTGATGTGTCGTTCATGAACGATTCGTTCTTTTTGAACGACTCTTTAATGTGACTCCATAGGAACTAATCATGTCAGAGAGAGAATCAATCAGTCGCGCATGCGCAACATTCTTCTGGTTTTCCGAGCGTAACTCGCTCATCATTAATGATTAGAGAACGAAAGGATCCGGAGGACTTGAAAAAGATCTAAAATGTCAAACTGCATTTGGTTAACATTACAGAGCGGTCATGAGCCGGAAACAGAACAGAACGAAGGGACTCGGGAAATGAACGAATCTTGTAGGTTTCCGGCTCATATTTTGTTGGATAATATTAGAGATCGTCACGTGACAGAAGGCCCTGGGGCCGGACTGAACTCGTTACCATCAGAGAGAAGAAATGTGAGGAACAAATGAGACTTTAATCTAAAGACAGATCAGAGCTGAGGTACCTACACCCAGGTAGGCTTAAGTAATATATTTTTTGTCTTCTAGAGTTATAGTTTTCTCTTATTTGTAGTGTGATTAGGGAATAGTCAATGTGTTAGGGCAGTAGCACACATTTTATTGATCTTCATCTTCTTCTTTCGGCTGTTCCCAGTTTAGGGGTCGCCACAGCAAATCATCTGTTTCCACCTAACTCTGGCCTCAGTATCCTCTACTCTTGCACCAATTACCTTCATGTCCTCCTTCAGCACACCCATATAACTCGTCTTTGGCCTTCCTCTCGCCCTCTTGCCTGGCAGCTCCATCTCCAACATCCTTCTACCAATATAACTACTATCCCTTCTCTGCACATGTCCAAACCATCTCAATCTGGCTTCTCTGACTTTGTCTCCAAAACAACCAACCTGAGCTGTTCCTCTGATGTGCTCGTTCCTAATCTTGTCCATCCTTGTCACTCCTAAACTGAACCTCAACATCCTCATCTCTGCTACTTCCATCTCTGCCTCGTGTCTCTTCCTCACTGCTACAGTCTCTAACCCATACATCATAGCTGCTCTCACTACTGTTCTGTACACCTTTCCTTTGATTCTTGCTGACACTCTTCTGTCACACAACACCCCTGACACTTTTCTCCACCCACTCCAACCTGCCTGCACTCGCCTCTTCACCTCTTTTCCACACTCCCCGTCACACTGGACTGTTGACCCCAAATACCTAAACTCCTCCACCTTCTTGACCTCAGCCCCCTGTAACCTCACTGTTCTACTTCCCTCCCTCTCGTTCAAACACATGTATTCTGTCTTACTACGACTGACTTTCAGTCCTCTTCTTTCTAGAGCAGACCTCCAACTTTCCAGCTGTCCCTCCACCTGCTCTCTACTCTCACTACAGATTACAATGTCATCTGCAAACATCATTGTCCATGGAGATTCCTGTCTGACCTCATCTGTCAACCTGTCCATCACCATAGCAAACAAGAAGGGACTCACATTTTATTGATACTTTACTAAAACGAATGAAATGACTCAAAAAAGATTAGTTCATTTTGCTGAATGAGACTCAAAGATCCGAGTCGGTAAAATAATCCAAATTTCCCATGACTACTGATTTGTTGTACTGAGCCATTGTTGCTGACGAGCTGTTCATCTGAATTATTAATGAGCTTGACCTCTATTATCCCATGAGAAGACTCGCTGTGTGTTGAGCACATAGCTCTTGAGACGTCCCGTAAACACGCTAGGCAGTTTGGATTTCAGAATGGGTCGCAGTTGTTTGTTTCTGTGGTGCAACGGTTCTGATAGGATTCGTGGCTTTCCCCGTAATGAAGTTAGAAACCTGCGAACTGCTTTTGCTTCTGTTTTCTTCGTTATTTGGGTTGCGTCATAATTATCATTTGTGCTATTTTCACCCCACACTACTCTGCGCAGCTGTAAACACCTATATTTGTGCATTCTTCAAAAAAAAAAAAATCACGGCCAAGTTCAATAAACCAATCAGAAGCTTCTTTCAGCTCCGAGCCGAGGCTCTTCAGACTTCAGCGCTTTATTTTTAATGGCTTGGATATACAGCTCACACAAAGATAAGAATAACGTCTCTAATAAACAAAAATACTCTCGTTATTCTTTACCAACAACTGTTTCCCTCTCAAAACTTCCTCGTTTATCTGAGGCTCAAACGGTTCTTTTTCAAACCTGACGCTTTTTGCATTTGTACGAGGTGAGCGCGTCTGCAGCAATAACTCTCGTATTGTTGTGGTGTGATGCATCTGTTCTATGATTAAACACGTTATTAAATATGCCATGTGCTCTTGCACTCCTGAATATCTCAGAAGATCTGTTTCAGCACAGAGAGCCGGAGAGCAAACCGTCTCCATTAACTGAGCAAATGCTGCTGCATCAGTTAAAAAGCTCATATAACTCCAAACTCCGCCTGAATCAGAATTTGACGGAAACGAATCAGTAGCGTTTCCAAAAAAAATCACTTTGGCATCGGTTCCAAAAATCACGTTTTGACCTCGGTTACAGTGAAAATGCTGCTTTGGTTATGTTTGGACCCACCGCATTACCACGTTAAAAAAAGTGCGGTTAAAAAATAATTGTGTAAAAAAAGGCCCTCACTCTCTCTCTCTCATGCTGTTTGAATAGAGAAGGAAAAACCCGGCGGAAACTCAAAAATAATTACAGGGTTAAACTCAACAGCTTTTAAAGCAAACCATCAGGCGATAAGGGCTTCTGCTCTTATCCATCTCTCATGTAATCTTGACAACTCCTCTGCTGTTGCAAAGATAATAAACATTCTGAGAGACTGAGGAAATCCATGAAAATGTTTGTAAGATGAGCTGCAAAGGTTCATTTCTGGTTAAAGGTTATGTGGAAGGCCAGAGGTGGAAAAGCGAGGAAGCAAATACTATAAAATCTCATAGAACTTAGTTTGAATGCCAGAAGAAACAGGATCATTCGACACCGCTTCAGTCAGATCCCAAATTCCGTGTAAAATTTCCATCGTGATCTTTAGGGAAGAATAATTCATCACCTGAAAACCCGTCTTGTACCTCTAAATGAGCATCAAAGCAGCTGCAGGACCTCAGTGAAGCATGTGTTTTTGTAGATTTATGAGTTGCGGAACAGAATCTGGGCTGACGTCTTCTGACTGGAAGAGGAATGCAAATCCAGTGCCAGGTTTTGCAGGTGGAATCCATCAATCAACAAAACAATTTCAGAAAAAAACAGCACAGAAATACCAGACAAGCTCTTATTCTGTCTGAACGATGGACGATTTGCAACGACAGGCAACACATGGAGAGAGAGAGACAGAGAGAGAGTAAGAAAGTAAGAGAGAGAGAGAGAGAGAGAATGTCTATTTGAAAGAGGATGTCACATTTATGCTGTTGAGATAACAAAACAAATCGTCCGAATGGAGATGGTGAAGAGAGGATTGAACCAGAGACGACTGGAGGTGACAGGATAACACAGGTACGTAGTTCAGCGTGGAAAGGGGGTGCAGGGGGACGATGAGGCACGGGGCATAGTGAGTGCTGGAGACTTTTATTGTGAAAGTGCTGGGATTAGTATTCAGGTGATTGGCTGCGTATGGGACACCTGCTCTTGATGTGATTCAGGTGCGATGTTCCATCGCTTGTCAGGTGTCTGGCTCTCGGACCTGAAATATGGAGGGCTGACAGGGTCAAAAACGTGCAACAGTTTTGTAGATCGTTTTCTTTAAAGCAATGAACTCCAAACAGGTAAATCTCTATAACTAGTGACTGAACGAAGCGGTGTAAAAAGTAATGTGCATCTAGTTTCACATCAACAAGCATAAAAGCGGATCATACTCTATAAATATTTAAGCACAGGACTAGTTCTACGATCACAGCTCCTGCTCTCCAGCAGCAGCGATTGGTGCAAGACAGGAAAGAAGATATTAAACCGCTGAAAAACAGAAGTTGACGTCCAGGTTTGTGCTGGCACCCAGGTTCGAATAGGAATCATTATTTCCATGAGTCCACGCTGCTGGCCTGTTCTGCTGGGAGCTGGGATTCGGATCAGAGCCGACTGCTGTTGAGCGAAGCCCAGATCGAGGATCCAGAGACCCCAGCCAGTCTGAGGAGGATAAACAGCATTACACGTTTAAACCCTAATTAGTTTTTAAGCCTTTGACTGTGATTGACTAGATTTACTGGTTGTCTTTTGGAGATGAGCCAATATAAAGATGCTCTCTCTCTCTTCTCTCTCTCTCCACCTCTCCCTCTCTCTCTCTCCCTCTCTCTCTCTCTCCTCCTCTCTCCTCTCTCTCTCTCTCTCTCTCTCTCTCTCTCTCTCTCCTCTCTCTCTCCCCCTCTCCCTCTCTCTCTCTCTCTCAAAGTGGAAGAGTCTTCTGCTTCCTTTGTATTCCCGCTGGTGTGTCTCTGTGGCTTTGTTGTCTCGATTATGTTAAATATCATCCGCTAGCTTCACTGATCTCGCATCCCCAGACAGAGCTCGGGGATTCATCCGTAACTTGATGAGCCTCGAGATTTGAAAGAAAAAACGTTGCAACGGGAAAATACTGGAAAATATTGCTTCATTCTTGCAATCGGTCAAAAGGAGATCCACCAAGCTGCCTTCATGACTGCTCTCTGTATGTCTCTGTTGACTTTTTTTTCCACCAATAGTTCTATCCATCGTGCATCACTGCTTTTAAACCATTACGCTTTTCAATCACAAAAAGCTGTGTCAATCCTCTCTCCAGCATCAGCCTCTACCTCAGTGAATGCTCTTGTCAAGAGGAAATTGGACTACTATAATGCTCTTTACTCTGGCCCACCAAATATAGCTGTAAAACAGCTACAGTTAGTACAAAATAAAGTTATCTCCTGCACATTCAAGTCATCACACATGCTCAGATAGCTGCACTGGCTTCCAGTCGACAAACAATGAGAAGAAAGAGTGATTTTGGATGTCCTGGACTTTTTTGGTTTACCAAAAGATGAATGTATTACTCAGAAATGGGTGTTTTTTCTGTGTACTGTTGGACTTTTGAGGCGTCCATTGCATGTTCAAAATGACCAAGAGACAGATTGCCAACTGATCTAGTTTTAATGAAGACTTCAGCAGAGAAAATCAACAGTGGTTACAACGCGCTGGAGAAGATCGCAAAAATCATCTTCTGAAGTTACATTCAAAGTTCCTTTCCTTTTGTACCCAAATTGTATACTTTTCTCATTGCGTCAGCCAGGAGCTGGTTTCCATGGAAACGAAACCAGATGTCCCTTTCCCAAGGTGAGACAGTGGGAAGCAGGCGTGAGAAGGCCGGCCCGGCTTCCGATAAGGTTTTGCTGGAATTTGTTGCTGGAACACCTCGTCTCTCCCCCTATTCAGACACACAGCCTCCTACAAATCCTCTCTTATTCAACTCATCAGTTTTTAGCAGTTTTATCTTAAAGAATAAGAAAGTTAATTAATAAAATAAGTACTTAATAATATAAAAAGATAGAATAAACTATAAATCCCACAGTACCAACAAGAACAACCCAGCAGGGGGTGTGGTGGAGGTATGGCAGTGTGAGGACCAGGAGGTACTTGACTCATTTTGGGGAGCACAACCATTTAGACGTGGGTTTACTCCGGGTGCCACAAGAACAAAGACAATGCGGTACGAGTGAATTGGGTAAAAACGATTGTTCATAGTGTTTGAGTGAGAATGTCAAGAGCCTACTCGCTGTCTCTCTCTTACCTGATACTTACCTTACCTATTTAAGCACCTGGTTTCAGACAGTCGGTGTCAGATCGTCTGCGAACCTACAGCACGCTGAGGCAAGCCTTTTGTGACTCCTGGCTCGTTCTCCTGCTTGATATCAGCTTCCTGCCTGTCTGTTTCTCTGTCCCCACTGTCTGTTGTTTGTCTGCCGACCCTGAACGCCCGTTGACGACTCGGACCGCCTCGACTACGCTCAACTCTCCTGCCCCGGCTCATCGATCTGCAAACCGGTCAAGACCCCGAGGGTTTCGTCTCCCGGCAGTGCCACGAGCCGCAGCCCGCTGGACATTGATGTCTGCTCCATTTCCCCTTGTCCCCATTCACTTAATAAAGAATCTCTGTTAAACGTAATGCTCTTGGGTCCTCGTCTGTCTTGTGTCTGACAGAGGATGAGTGTGTGTGGATGTTTCCCAGCGATGGGTTGCTGCTGGAAGGGCATCCACCACCTAAAACATGTGCCAGAAAAGTTAATGGTTTATTCTGCTGTGGCGACCCCGAATAGAGAAAAAACCGACAAGATAATGGATGGATGGATGGATCATGTGAATCCTTTGCTAACCATATTTCGTTCTTGTTTTGAACTCCCTGTTATGCCGAGTTCAGATGGCAGGATTTTAGCCCATATTTTCACTTGCCAGCAGGTTTTGATGATCGGTGAAAAACAACTAAAACCACAGGCAAATCAGTCCCGCTCACACAGAGCAAACTATCAAAGACGTGATGAGTAACTTGCCGACCCCTACAAAATGTTTGATTGGAATTTATTAGTTGGGTAGTTCCAGCACTTTTATAGATTTGGCACAAACAGAGAAGAGAGAGGGGATGGGTTGATTTATGGTAGAACAAACAATACCTCACAAACGCTGGAGCCTCACGCCAGACAAATCTGACGATGATGTGATGATGTCGTTTTGGAGCGCTCTTGTTTGGAGAGGATCCAGTTGCCTCGATTGAATTAACAGTGTTTGTTTGTTTAGAGAGGCTTTCCTCTCAGCAGTGGCTGAAATTCAGCTTTTCCTCTAGTTCTGCTTTAAACATTTCTCAAGCAAGACCTTGTACGAATCGCCCTCTGCCATGTCTGCACTAGATCACCATTGATTTTGAAAGTTGAATAAATCACCACAGCATCATTTCGAGGGGAAACTAAGCGCTCCGCTGCACTCAATTTTTTTTTTTTTTTTGCTTTGGTTTGTGATAGCGCTGGGAATTCAGGAGGTTGTTTTGACAGCCATATGTGTTCCACATCATGAATTTTATTCTTGCTTCTCTGCTCCATAAGCAGCAAAGTCCATTTTGATGTATCCATTAAAATCATTGCAATTTCCAGAGTTTTCTCATAGTGGTTTTCTCATAGAAGTTTTCTCATAGTAGTTTTGTACACACTGTGGTGAAATAAAAAAAGAGAATAGAATTCTGAGTCAGGTTCATTAAACATAGCAAAAGTCAGCATAGATATCTATACAAATAATTCCCAAATCAAAAGTCAAAAGTACTTAGGTTGACAGCAGGTATTTGTGATGGATTTGACATATTAAAAATCAATCAAAAATAGTCCATAACCACAAAAAGCAGGGTCAGAAAGTAACAAGATTTTTTTGTTTTCTTTACTTAAAAAAGTAAGTAAAAGGGCATTCAAATTTATGAAAATAAATTGTGAAAAAACATAGGCTCGTTCGGTTCATATTGGTTTCAATAAGTAAATAATTTCCACCTCTCCACAATAGTACAAAAGACATTCAAGGACAACCAGGGGAGTTGGGGAACAAACCAACCAATCAGGGAACTAACCAACCAACCAACAAACAAACCCTACAACCAGGGAATCAGCTAACCAACCAACCAGGTAACCATCAACAAACAATCAAATAAACCAACCAGGGAACCAACAACAAACAAACACTACAACCCTGGAATCAACTAACCAACCAACAAACCAACCAACCAGGCAAGTACCAACCAACAAACAAATAAACCAACCAATTGGGAACTACCAACTAACAAACAAACCCTACATCCTTGGAATCAACTAACCAACCAACAAACCAACCAACCAGGCAAGTACCAACCAACAAACAAACAAATAAACCAACCAATTGGGAACTACCAACTAACAAACAAACCCTACATCCTTGGAATCAGCTAACCAACCAACAAACCAACCAACCAGAGAACCAACAAACCAATCAGGGAACAAACCAACCACCAAACAAACCCTACAACCCTGGAATCAGCTAACCAACCAACAAGCCAACCAACCAGAGAACCAACAACAAACAATCAAATAAACCAACCAGAGAACCAACAACAAACAATCAAATAAACCAACCAGAGAACCAACAACAAACAATCAAATAAACCAACCAGAGAACCAACAACAAACAATCAATAAACCAACCAGAGAACCAACAACAAACAATCAAATAAACCAACCAGAGAACCAACAACAAACAATCAAATAAACCAACCAGAGAACCAACAACAAACAATCAAATAAACCAACCAGAGAACCAACAACAAACAATCAAATAAACCAACCAGAGAACCAACAACAAACAATCAAATAAACCAACCAGAGAACCAACAACAAACAATCAAATAAACCAACCAGAGAACCAACAACAAACAATCAAATAAACCAACCAGAGAACCAACAACAAACAAACCCATCAGGGAACTAACCAACCAACAAACCATTCATTCATTCATCTTCATGTCGGCTTTCTTCCCTTTCAGGGTCACCACAGCGGAATGAACCACCAACTCTCTGGAATATGTTTTACTTGGCAGATGCCCTTCCAGCTGCAACCCATCGCTGGGAAACCAACAAACCAATAAAGAGAAATAATCAATAACCCAACTGGCCAACCTACTAACTACCTTCCTACCTACCTATCTCCTATAAACAGGAAGTGAAGTCGATTTAAAGCAAGTGATCAGACCATTTAAGAAAATTTAGATTGCAACCTTATAAATTGTGATAATTATTTATAATAAAAGTTTCTAAAAATAACATTGTGTTGAACCCAAGAAACAATAAATCAATGCATCATTATACTTAAATTCTCTTCCTGTTCAGGGCACACGCACAACAGTTATTTTTCTTGCTTCCTTAATTATTAACTTGCATTAATTGCATCAGACATGATGTTAATCATCAGATTAGCATAAGTTTGGGTGGAGCTTGGCTGATAATTGACCAATCATATGATCCCACCTACTCATATCATCTCCAGTTTATAAGACTCGACCAAAGAGCTAACATCTACATTTTGCAAGCTATCCCTCCTTCCACCCCTTCGCCCCTCACTATGTATGTTTCACTTTTTACTTTGCATAAGACGGTCTACTCTTCGTTTAAACTGCAGTAATAGTTGGAAATCTAAGGGGGAGTATTCTCTGGGTCCAGGTTGTTCAACGGTCCCGGACTAACACTCGGACAATTTGTCTCGTACGCTTCTCCACTTCTCGCCAATCACACTTGAGATACGAGGCAATTATGAGCAGAGTGAATTCGTGAAATGTCATCACCTTTGTGTGGCCCATCATTGACCATCACATGTTTGAAGATGAAGATGGTCATAATGCTATTTATGCTAATGTTAATGTGGATGTGCGGCGAAGAGATGCGACGAAACTTTTAGCTGGAGTCCTTTCTGCTACCTGGTTTGGGTTTACTGGGCAATATTTAAGAATACACATAGAATAAACAAACAATTTCAAATCACATTATTTAAACACATGTACTCACAACTATATGTTATATATTTATTCTCAACAACCAGTGATTGAAGGGTTTCACGAAGAATCAAGCTTGCAATTTGTAATACTGAGTGAAATCTTTGCTGATAAATATAGAAATAAAGAGAGCCAAACTGTCATTTGTTTCCATTCCTGAGTTGCGTAATGCTCTCTAGACTCTCAAGTGTTCAATAAACTGCATTCATTTTCTCTTCAAAGCTGACCAAATGTGTTCCAGAACATGTCTTTTTACATCTCGTTTGAAAACATCGACATCATCGGAGAGGAACGCCGTGCACATCGAGGTCACACCATCGCAGCCTTTGGGAAAACGTGTTTGTTATAAACAGCCGAAAGACACATGGACCAGCTACTTGTTTCTGATCAAAAGGGATTTTTTAACTATTCCACAAAGGTTTGAAAGAAAGGAGCAAAGAGAAAGTGTAAGCAATTAAACATTCGCACTGATGCCACCTCACCCTCTCTTACTTGGAGAAGAACACTTAAGCTAGTCCTTTTCCTCGCTTTAGCTCAGCTTCTAATACCAATACTACAATATTACCAATAATACTACAAATAAAGCATCTGGTGATTCTGCTTTTCAGTGTGAACAAAACATAAAAGTGACGTCTACAGGTGTGTGAACTCTTGATATAGTAAAACATTCTGAATAAAAGCAGTTATTTTCTACTTTTTAATGGTAAAATGTTCTATCCTTGAGATGTGGTCTCTTCACATACTTGAAATTTCAAAATAAAAGCATAGATTTTGTGCATTTAAAGATTAATACTAGGGAGAATTTTTTAATGTTTTAATTTCAATTCTAAAATGTGATTTTTAATGTAAAGTCAATTCAAAGGCAGTGGATGAGTGACAACCCAGATGTTGGAGGCCCCTAAAAAGTTGGGGGGCCAAGGCAGTCACATACTTTTGCCTAATGGTAAGTCCACTCCCACCTATTTCGATGCTTTACTCCTGATAAAACCAATAATTAAGCTTTTACCAACTCTTAATGCAATCAAATTGTGTTAAATATTATTCCCAATTAAATTTAATGCCAAAAACCCCGGCGCTGAGCTGAGTAAGGAATTCCGTTACTCATGGCTCGTGAGCAAGTGAAGAGAAGACTAAAGTATGTCGCCTTGAGTATAGCCCACGGTAGTTAGTCTGGGCATGCTACGGCTGCCAGATGTTAGCCACATCTCATTTGGTTCCATTCTCTGACCAATCTGACCTGATTATGTGCTCATATGTGCTATTTATCGTTCGGAGTATATAACTCAAATTCAACAATAAGTGAACCAAAAGAAATATTCCAGCACTTCTAATCAGATGGTAAACTTTTATGAGATCTGGGCCAAAGCTGTGTTCAGCCAAGCCACATCTCAACCAAAGAGAGCAGCTCTTAGCCACATTTGGCCCAAGTGTGCTATCTGGAGGTGTACTCCATCCTCTCCTCATCAACGTCCTTGGTCTGCTTTTCCATCTCCTTTCTCTACAAACAAAAAAAACGAACAGTTGATGAATGTTTCTCAAGGATGTCCTTCTCCAGCAGCTGTGACTGAAGTTTGGTGTGGAGTTAACTGAATTGTAGTAGCATGGTCGTCTACAAGAAGGTCGCTGGTTCGAGCCTCTCTGGGTCAGTTGGCATTTCTGTGTGGAGTTCTCATGTTCTCCTCGTGATCGCGTGGGTTTACTCCGGGTGCTCTGGTTTCCCCCACAAGAACAAAGACATGCGGTACAAGTGAATTGGGTAAAAACGATTGTTCGTAGTGTTTGAGTGAGGATGAGTGTGTGTGGATGTTTCCCAGCGATGGGTTGCTGCTGGAAGCCGCCACATAAAACATATGCCAGAAGAGTTGGCGGTTCATTCTGCTGTGGCGACCCCGAAAGGGAAGAAAGCCAACATGAAGATGGATGGATGGATAACTGAATTGTGAGAGAATGTCAGCTATCGATTTGTATTTAGTCTCATCATCACAAAAAGAACCTGCTCGTGTTATAGTGAGCAGTGAGGTCATGTCTCTGAGCAGTTTGTCTCTGTTGAAGGGGTGGGAGCTGTGCAGCGCTATAAGACAGCACACGCACTTGAGTTCCTTCGCTTCAAGCACAAAAACTGGCAGTACTCCCCTCGTCCATTGGAGCAAACTCTAGCAGAGGATCTGAGGTGACCGAGGCAGCATCCCTTGTTTGGATCATTTTGTTTTGCATCATTTCCACACAATCTGTTGAGCAGAGCAGTCGCTGACAGTGTACTATATGCCAAATGCTGAAGGCTTCGTAGATAAAAATCTGGCTGATAAGGTTTTGTGTTGTCTGTGATGGCAGGAGGATGAAGACGATCAAGACTGGGGTCCTGAACCTGCTGTCTCTGCTCTGTCTCTGTGCTGCGCAGAAGAAGTGGAGCCAGGAGAGCTCTGATTGGGACCTGCGGGGTACTGTTCAACTCTCTTACGCTTTAACATCTGTGTTTGTTTTTATAGTGCTGTAAGAAATTCCTGCTTCACAAGTTTGGTCAACACCGCAATAATGTGACGCAAATTGTTATTAGTTGACCATTAATTAATTAGTTAACCATTAATTAATGAGGAGTTAACATATGCGTTAATTATGAACTCATTAAAACTATAGAGTAGTCATATGGATTAATACAAAGATTACCATTTTAAATAATGATTTGTTTCTTATTGTTAATTAATGCATGAATTAACACCGAGACAAAATAAAGGCTTTTTTAGAAATGTAATTAATAACTAGAATTAAAAAGCTAAATTGTTTGTTTCCTTGAGAAAGCCGATCGTTTAAGATTTGATAAAGCTTTAGCCTGTTTGAAAAGTCAAGAGTTTGAACAAGTTTACAGCAGAAAATTAGCTTGATGCTATATTATCGATTATCAATTATCATAATGCCAACATAGATTATCAGTGATTAGCATGTTGCTAGTTTAAATGAAAAAATTATTAGAATGGCGTTAGCATGATTTAACTAGTGAATTAACAAGTATAAACTTCAGTTAAGTTACAATTAATTAAGAGATTAGCATGATATTAACATTAATTAAGTGATTAGCATGTTAGCATTGATTAAGTGATTGACATCTTGTTAGCATGAATTAACAAGTGAATTAACAAGTATAAGCATCAGTTAAATTACACTTGATTAAGCGATTAGCATGATATTAACATTAATTAAGTGATTAGCTTGTTAGCATTGATTAAGTGATTGACATTTTGTTAGCATGAATTAAGTGGTTACCATACACGTATATAACATGGACGTAGCATGCGCGATGTTTTGTTTGAACGAGAGTCAAAGATGGGGGGTAGCCAGCCTTCGCCAGCATGGAGCTGCATCACTTCCTGTTACCCATAAATGAGCCCAGAGAGGCGGGACAGGGGCGCAGCGAAAACATCTGATTAGGTGAAGGTGTAAATGTAATCAATCTATAACAAAGTAATTGAAAAAGAATTCACCCCCCTCAGAGTGTTCATGAAGGTTAAAACTATCATAAAAAAACATTGCAGCACCAGGGGTGTAAACATGATCTTTTCAGCTCCAAAGTTAAGCATTTTTAACATTGGAGTGAATGAGAACCTGCTCAGTTCTGACCCAGCCCCCTTGCGGTCGGTCGAGGTATTACAGACAGAAATTCCTATTGCGCAGATGCAGGGAAAACAGAGGGGTTGCCGCTTGGTGGTTGCAGGGAACCTTAATCTATTTTTTTATTTTTCACTTACTAACAAGACATTAATTATATAATTATATTACTTCCAGTGCTGTCAAAATTAATGTGTTAATGCATGCTATTAATTTGACATGTATAACGCGTAAAAAAATGTATGCGGTTGCAGTTTTTTATGTTTCCTGCTGTGACCGTGTCAAACGAAGTATGAATAAAACGTATGTACTTTGTATGACCATGAGACCATGAGCTTCTGTACACATACCGCAATGAACTGTCAATGAACTTTCCATTCACGGCAGCAGTTTTGCAAGTGTGCTAGCTAAATGTCGCGAGATTGTTGGGCACCTAAAGCAGTGGTTCTCAACCTGCAGCGGATGAGTGTTGAGGAGGATATTATGGGGTTATTTAGCATCCCAGAGTACAAAAGTCCAATTTTGAGAGCGCAAAAAGTTAATTTGTACGCGTATGAGCTGCGTTCTGTGAATGAAATGTACATTCATTCTCATGTACAAAAAACGTATTTGAGTGAGCAAAAATATATTTTGAGTGTAAACCCTGTGCGTGCCACCACAGACCATCTTGTTTGCTCTCGAAAGAATAATCTCATTCCTCCGCGCAGAGGCCACACTGTGTAATGTTCAACTGTACGCTCCATCGCCAAGCACTCGTCAGTAAAAAACTGTCCAGAGACACACTGGCAACAGTTTTCAAGGTCGTAAACTTCATTAAAGCTCGTCCTAGCAACCAGAGATTATTTATGCAACAGTGTGAGAGTGAAGGGCCTAGCGCACCAAACTCTCCCGCTGCACTCATGGGAAGAGCTCCAGCGCTTTCTAGAACTGCGAGATACAGTTTTGGAATTTCTGCATAGATAAAACTACCGCTATACACAGTCTGAGCAGCTGCCAGATGTTTTCTGGATTAAAATGGCATGAAAGTATATCTGTACTTACAATCTGTCCTTACTTAAAAGTAAATACACAGGTATTTTAATGCTTACATTCATGTTTATTTTAACATTCAGTGTTCATAAAAATAAAGTGTTCATAAACAAATGACAAAAAGCAAAAATGAAAAAATTAATTCATGTGTATTCATTAAAATTTCATTTCACTTAATTTTAATACGATTGACTCAACATAAATGCAATAAACGGATTATTTTTTTCTTTACTTTACATATTATATATTGAATAAAAAATGGTGTTGAACAATGTAATGTAAGTAAAATGCATGTTCTCCTGCTCAGTGGTGATGCCAGTCTTGTGCCACTTGCAAAAATGATGGAGTGAACAGAGGAGGATCAGTCTATAGTTAAATTCAAACATGATTTGACCTCAGACTCTCTAAAAGGAAGGACAGCACTAATCTCACTCGGATGAAGAGCGCTGCTGCTGCAATTGATCCCAGGTTTAAAGAGCTAAAGATTCTTTACTAAGCGTGCTGTTAATTGCAGAGAGTC
Organism: Danionella dracula; assembly: GCA_900490495.1. Lineage (NCBI taxonomy): Eukaryota > Metazoa > Chordata > Actinopteri > Cypriniformes > Danionidae > Danionella > Danionella dracula. The sequence continues at coordinate 19,662 of UELW01000148.1, read as the reverse complement.
CTGGAAAACTAGAGAGTGAAGAGAGCACACACTACCAAAGAAGAGAAGCAAAAAGTTCATTTGGAGGATATTGATGGTTTATTGCAGGTATGTTGTTTACATGACAAAATCTTTGATACAAGGTAAACAACAAAAAAATTCAATAAACAATCATATTTTAAATTTAAATAGTTTCTTTGTCAATCAATCAATCAATCAATCGGTTTTTATATAGCGCTTCTTTAGCAATTGCTTTCAAAGCAGCTTCACAAAGTCCCCATGAGGATCAGGCAGAGCAGACAGGAGTTCCCTCTGAGAGGGGACTCCCGCTGACTGAGGCAGGCGCTAATCACCTCCCCAGCATAAAGAAACATACAAACTAAAAATCCATTGATGAACGGTTTGCCGGACAGGACCTGAAAAAACAAAAAACAAACAAAGACAAAACAGGAACTAAGAAATGGAGAAAACGGTTAGTAAACTGTAACATAGACAACAAACAGGTGATCAGCATCAGCTGCAGGAGGAGAGATAAATAATGAGGATAGGTTAGAGAGGAACATTGAACCACATTGTTTTTTCAAACAGTTAGTATGTATATGGTGCTCAGGCACCATATCTGTTTAGACAAATACCAAGAGATAATTATTGGAATGCCAGTTTAAACAGATATGTTTTTAATTTAGTTTTGAAATCTGTGAGCGTAGTTGAGCTGCGGACAACATCCGGTAGTTTATTCCAGAGCTTCGGGGCTCTATATGAGAATGCTCTTCCACCTCTTGTGGATTTACTAACCTTTGGTACAATCAATAGTCCTGGTTCTTTTGATCGGAGAGAGCGAGCTGAATATATCGTGAGAGGAGACTGCTCAGGTCAGCCGGAGCCCAGTCATTCAGCGCCTTAAAGGCAAGGAGCAGAATCTTATAGTCAATGCGATATTGTACAGGAAGCCACTGAAGAGAGCACAGAACCGGTGTAATGTGATCATATCTCTTTGTTCTTGTGAGAACTCTAGCTGCTGCGTTCTGGACTAACTGTAATTTTTGTAGTGTGGTGGCTAACAGAGCATTACAATAATTCATTCTGGAGGTCATGAAAGCATGCACTAATTTTTCTGCATCTACGATAGACAGCATGTTCCGCACTTTAGCAATATTCCTGAGGTGAAAGAAAGCAGTCTTAGTAACATAAGAGATATGATTCTTAAACGTCAGTTCACTATCTATAATAACGCCAAGATTTTTAACTGTAGTGGAAAAATTAACAGTGTGTCCCCCCAGTTCCATATGTAAAGCAGAGAGATTCTGTAATTGCTTTTTAGAGCCAATAAGTAATATTTCTGTTTTATCTGGATTTAGCATAAGAAAATTTTCATTCATCCAATCATTGATATCAGCGACACATTCTGAGATCTTATTAAGCTTTAAAGGGTCGATAGGTTTTGCTGATATATAGAGCTGGGTGTCGTCTGCATAGCAATGGAAACTAACACCATGTCTTCTAATAATTTTGCCAAGGGGCAGCATGTATATTGAGAATAGGATGGGTCCAAAAATGGATCCTTGAGGAACTCCATACTCTACTGCTATTGTGTCCGATGACTCTCCCTTTACATGAACAAACTGACTCCGGTCAGAGAGGTAAGAGTTAAACCATCTTAGAGCCTGGCCCTGGATGCCTGCATCGTTCTCTAGTCTCTCGAGGAGAATCCTGTGATCTATCGTATCGAAGGCTGCACTGAGATCTAGCAGAACTAGAAGAGAGATATTTCCTTGATCCCAATCAAGTAATAGATCATTTGAAATTTTAACCAGCGCAGTCTCTGTGCTGTGATGCGCTCTGAATCCAGATTGAAGATCTTCATAACAGTTGCTCTTTTGTAAGAAGGAGCTGAGCTGTGCTATCACAACTTTCTCTAATATTTTTGACAAGAACGGAAGGTTAGAGATTGGCCTATAGTTGGATAACTCAGTAGGATCCAGGTGCGTTTTCTTGATTAGTGGTTTAATTACTGCATGTTTTAGCTGTTTGGGAACGTAACCTAGCGTTAGAGATGAGTTTATAATATTTAGAAATGGTTCTTGAGCTATTTGTAGCAATTCTTTCAGTAATTTTGTTGGTACAGGATCTAGAGAGCATGTTGATGATTTAGATGCTGTCATTATTTTTAGCAGTTGTCTTCAGTTACATTAATTATTAACATTTTACATTTATATATTTAAAAAGGTTTCAATCTTGTAGTTGCGATTAATAGCGATTAATAAAAAAAATGAATGTGATTAATTAGTTAATTTCTTTAATCGATCGACAGCACTAATGAATTATAATCTCAGCAAAATTAGAAATCGAGGTTAGATTGGATTTGTGAAAAGGACATTCATCAAGCAAAAGAAGCATGATAATAATGATATAAATATGTTTGCCAATAAACCATCAGTCAATAACTTAATTGCGATGTATTTTATTGTCGTAAAACTGTCTATTAAAGCATTCTTTATTCTTTTAAAGCATTATTCATCCTCCAAAGAATTTCATCGCTATTTTCTATGAATGAACAGGGTTAACATATTTACACGTTATTAGCTTGATGTTTGCAATTTTAAGTGATCCGCATTGTGTTAGCGTGTATTAAGTGATTAGCATGATGGTAGCATGAGTCAGCAGATATTTAACTGGTTGCTAGCCAGAATTAGCAAGTTAACGAATCATTAATGTATATTTACCTTTAAAAAGTAATGGTTAATCTTTGCATTCATTTAACTAATGATGCTACCAAATTGTCAAATTTTTAGATTGTCAAACCGAACTCTCCTGATTTTGTCCAAGAGACTCCTGGAAACATGGAAATATTAGAGTCCTAAAACCTTTTACTGTGAGGGCCATGCAATGATTCCTTTCTTTAATCGAGGGAGATTACATGCTGTTTGTGTTTTCGAAACATAACTTTTGCAAAAGATTTTTTTGAGGGGAAAAAATGCAGGGGAAAAAAAAGATTTAGGGGATTGTAGAACATTTTTGTTTTTATGAAAGTTCCCATCTGGATCTTTTTGAGTGTAACTGGTTCTCTTTGGGTTTTTTAAGGAATAGCTGACAGCATGTGTTCAATGTTTTTGTTAATCAACATGCAGTATTTGTTTATTTAGGTTCAATGTCAAGTCCAATTTCAAGATTTATTGTCAATTATGTACAGTATTTACAGAGAATTTAAATAGCTTTTCTTACGAGACCTCTGGTGCACGCATGCTACATAACACTCAACATTAAAGAGAACTACATTTAAAATATAATTGTGTGCGTGTGCATGTAGTTTGCGAATGCACGGGGAACTTGAGAGTATCGAAGATGATCAGTGATGATTTATTTTTCCCGTGCAGACAAAACGAACCCCAGGAGCTGTTCCAACCTGACTCAGGTACTGGACAACTGGAAATATGCCATCCTGTACCAGGTCAAGGACATGCTGCTCAACGACCACGCCTCCCTCTTACCTGAATACGTCAGGTGGGACGCACAACAAATCTCATTTTTGTTGATGGTTTGGTTCCAAGAAAGAAGAAGCTCTGCTCAGTTAGTGACTCACAATCTGATTCAACACTCACAAAACTCAGCGAAGCATTTGATTTGCCAACTATAAGAAACCACGGTTACTGATATACTATGATAAATATTATATATATATATATATATATATATATATATATATATATATATATATATATATATATATATATATATATATATATATTATAAATTGTAGTAGATTTGCAAAAAAAATTATGTTCACTTTAGCAAAATTGTATCCTTTTTTTATTTTATGCTAATATTCACTGCTAAATGTTACCGTGTATATTTTATTTGGAAAAAAATGACAAATCACATTTTTTTTTTATGTGGATGGATCCTTTTTTTGCAGCTGTTTAAATTATAGATTTAAAAAGGTTCTCATTGTACAAATTCACACATCTTTAAAAATCTAGGCAATTAATTTCGTTATTAATTATTAATTAAATTATAATAGTAAAATTATTAATGACATTTTTAATTTTTGGTGGCACATTTCACACAAAAGATTTAAAGGTAATTAGATCATAATTACTGATTGGTGCATTTTTTAATAATTTGATTGTAATTCTGAAGTTACATCCCATCTAAATTTTCAGATATCAATTTTTGAAATACTGAATTTTGGGTGAATAAGCATTTTTATGGAAGATTTTAACCTTTTTTACGAGCATATCAATTCTGGTCCTGATTACAAATTGTGACAGATGCTTATTAATAAGGTTACTTCCCAAAAACAGAGATCCGTGCATGTTTGTGGAATCCTATTTTTTTTCTGCGAGCTCAAAACGACTCGAGGGCTGTAGCCACGCCCATTGGCCATAGCACCTCCCACTAACCAATCAGATGAAGCGCTAATGAAAAAATGCACTGACTGACCCGAAAGTGAACTGCATCAATCAACAATAAAAAGAAAGAGTGTTTTTGGCACATAATGGTGAATGTATTCGTTGGAAATGGAAGAATTTTCTGTGCACCAACAAACAAAACCCAGCAGGGGGCGTGGTACACCACTCGTTTGAAGTGACATCAAACAATCAAAGACATTGTTCATGATAAATTCTGCATTTTGAAGTTTTTTAATGGTGCAGTGATAGTCTACAGGGGTCAAACAATTATTATGAGTTATTTAAAAGGGATGTGATATGGCAGCTTTAACGAGAGGTGAGAAAATGAGCAGCACAAAAGAAAAGACAGAAGAGATGGACATTCATGAAAGGTTCTGTAAGCATATACACGGAAATGTTCTGGGACCTTCCCAATAAGAAGAGAGTCATTTTAACCCTTACTTGCCCATAATATTATCGTAAAGGGAGCAATGATTCTCACACTTAGTCAACAATACATTATGTGTAATAAATCTGACCATCTATGACCATCTTCGTTTCTTTTTGATCCGCATCTGGAGAACATTAGGATCGCATGGCCAAAAGGAAACGCTGATCCTGAAGTGTCCTGAGTTGAGCGAGTCCGTTAATCTGCTCAATATGTCGCCTTCGTTAGGCTGGAGATGATTGATCTGGAGCCTAAAATCTGCTCCACAGCTTCATTCAACTACACTCATTAATGAAAACACGTGTGTGCTCAGCTACAGAGTTTGCAAATATTCAACAAAAAGGTGTCACCGGTGTTATTCGTGTCCTGGCACGCAGTGTGATGCTGATAAGAAATTTCTCAAGCATTTATGCCATTTCACGAGTAATTTTTCTAATACATCAGTTTGTTTTAAAGATTATCCAGAAAGATTATGAACAGACTGACTCTTAAAAACATCAAGCAAGAGATGATGAAGAAGTGAACTCACCTTTCCGCTCTCCACGGAAGAAGATCTGCTTTTGCATGACATAAAAGAGTTGCAAAATGTCCTTCCTCATTTATTAATTTTTAGCTCAACATGCATTATGTACGCTATTAATGTATTATCACCCAAAGAAAGTTCATGAAACCTCTGACTATGAATAATTATTCAAGCATCAGCAAATTGTTACTTAATGATGAAAAACACGATGTTAATACACCTTTGTAAGCAGTTTATGAATGTGACTTTTAGCGGATTGTTCTTGGTTTTTAAGCACCTATATCCTCAGCGTAATACATTCTTTAATAAAACATAATATTACTGTAACTCAGTGGTTCTCAAATAGTAGGGCGCGCGCCCGAGGCTCCGCCAAGGGGGGCACGTTTGACCTCGAGAACATGCTTTTTTTGCTTTTTTATTTAAAAAGTGCAATACCACTCCACTACCTTAGGGGGCAGTGGCGGTCTCATTGGCAGAGAATGAAGTGTAGAAGACAGGTGGAGAGAGAAGGAGATAAAGAGATGAACGAAAGTCTCCCGAAAGCTAAGACGAGGAAATATGACGCGTATGTAGCGCTTGGCTTCACTGTGACTGCGGTGGGAGACGAGGAGAGACAGGTGCGCTTACTGAGTCTAAAAATGTTGGCAGCGGACAGCATGAAGCCAAATAAATGAAGGCGTCACTTAAAGACATTACACTCCAATCACGCTGATAAACTGCTTGAGTTTTTTCAGAGAAAACGTGCGGAATATTGGCAGCAATCACGATCAGTCAAACAATGTTTATAGTTTTATTAAGATTTAATGTTTTTTTACATTTCAGATGCACCTTAAATCTTTTCTGCTGCAGTTAGATATTCTTTGTTGTAAGTTGGTCTATATTTCTTTCTTTTTTTCTCTTATACGTTAATAAGGATACTGTGTTATGCAGAGGTGTACTTATAACACATTTAAAGACAAATAATAATATTTATAGTTGTGTGGGGGGCGGGGGGTTGTTTTTTTTTCTTCCTAGGGGGTGCGCGACAAAAAATAATTGAGAAACACTGCTGTAACTCATAATTAATTTAGGTTGGTATAAAATATTTACTAGCTGCCAGTTACCTGTTTTGTGAGCTCATAATAAGGACTTTGAAGAAATAGTAAGGACTACTGTTTTTTTTTTTCATTTATACACGACACTAAATTTGTCCCTGGTCTGGTTCCCTTCTTTGCTGTGTTTTTCATTCTGTTTAGACTATAACTGATTGTTTCATTCCTAACCCCTGTGTCTCTAACTTGTTTAGTCTTTAACATTTTGGGGGACTCTTTACCCATTCATTTTCAATGGCAATGTTAAGTCAATGGTTACATTTGACCCCCTCTAGATTGCAGGGGCCAATTACTTTTGCTTCTTGGTCAGATTGTTTTTGCTGTTTTACTTTCTTAAAGGTTTTGAGTTAGAAGTTTGTTTGACATTCCCAGTTTAAGCAACAGCTTACAATAATTTTGACTGTGTGTTAAGTTCATGGCAAACATTTTCCAGCATTCCCAGTGATTTCCCAGAATCCTTTACTGGTGGCTGTGTGAGGGGATATATCAACCCAAGTCAGACCAGTTTGAAAAACGCTTGAAGTCAGAAGCTTGAACAGCTAAGAGGACTAGCAGTCAGACATTTTAGTGAGAAGATTAATATTAATATGTTTAAAAACTAGAACGGTTTAAAAAGCGTTCTCCAGCTAACATAATGAACTGTTTGTTTATTTGTTTGTTTTTCAACTCGATTACTCCCGTCTCTCTGAGATTTAGTGTATTTTTTTCTGCTCAGGATTCAGCCCCTCTCAGTAGCAGTGGGAGACCTTTACCAGCAGTTCAACGCCCTGAAGGAGAACTTGGCGAAGCTCAGCAGCAAAGTTGACCATGTGGAGAGCTTTGTGGACCAGATACAGTCAGGAACACTTCCCAAGCCAAAGGTGGTAGTGGTCCGGAGAGTCCCAGCACAGATGCAGGGGAAAAGCACACAGAATGTGCCGGGCAAAAGTGAATGGGCCCAGAGGAGAGCCCGACGACGACCGACCACCTAGCCGATTCTTTCTGATGACATTTGGATCATTTTCCAAAAGTGGACCAGAAATGAGGTTGCAGAGGTTTAAAGACAGGTGTACTCTTTTGGTTTAAAATTAATATATATATATATAAAAATATTCCATAAAGCGATCGTATTCATGCGTCAGATTATTTATGTTGTATTTATGTAGGTTGATTAGGCGAAGCACCCACATTCAACTAGATTTTTAGATATTTCAGAGTTGTCAAAGTTATAAAATGTTTTGAATTCTAGTTAAAGAAAGGAACTATTATTAAGGTATGGTGTGCAATAAAAAAACACTGTTAGGTAGCAAAGTGTGACTCAAATCAAAATAGGGACAAGGCAGTGCCATGGTGTTCAAAGCTCAGCATTTGCTCCCAGAAATTGCTTACTGCACCTTCAAACTCAATTTTTCTATTCACTTAAATAGCTAGAGCTCATATGTGCATGAACATACTGTAAACAAAGTTAGGTTTGTATTACATCTGCAAATATGTAATTTTGCTAATTAAAGGCACTTTACTTTTTTTTTGTTTTTGTAAAGGCACTTTACAATTGCAGTTTGTTGATTGATAAAAGGGTAGTTTCACATTTATTTCCTGTATTTATAGATACGAATGGCTGCGTCTATGTCATTTAAAAGCAATCCGCAGCTGTTGTTTTGGTATTATGTGTGTTTAACAGCAGTTTGTACGGGTGAAACGTCCAGATCCATGAGTCACAACACACATCATTCTATGTCATATTTAAGCTCTGTTTTACTAATGTTTTTTCAACATACAAGAGGCTAACAATTGTAAAAACTGTATTAACAACTTTAAATAAATCTTGCATGAATTGTGTGATTCTGCTCACAGTATTTCATTGTGTATACAGATGGTCCAGATGTTAAAAAGGCATCGTTTTCTCTCTCTCTCTCTCTCTCTCTCTCTCTCTCTCTCTCTCTCTCTCTCTCTCTCTCTCTCTCTCTTTCTCTCGATGGATTTCTTTCTTCAAAATCCACCATCTAATCCTTAAAAATTAGATGTTTGGGCTGTTTGGGTTCATCTGAGCCCTAAACCTCTCTTGGGTACAACGCAGGGGTCAGAAGAATGATGGTTAACTTCCTCCAGATCTAAACAATCACAATCATGTGTTAGCATTAGCATCAGTCGTGGACCAACTTTAAACAGTCGCATAAGATTTCATTTAAAAAGCATTAATGTTATTGGGTGTTTGCTTAAGATTACGTTTTTGTATAACTATGAAATAAAAAAAGAAAATATCAAAATGGCAAAGGTTTTTATTGACAAGAGCGCCATCGAGTGGAATGCTAAAGCAGAAGCTATTTTTATAAGCCCATACACCAACTTAAAGAAAAAAAAACACACCAACTTAATGAATTAAAACGAGTACGTTTTTAATCATCTTAAATCTACACCCTTAAGAGAGATTGTATTGATTAATTAAGTAAAAATATTAACTATTATTATAATAGTAATTGTCGTTAACAGTTATAATGAAACCATTTCAGTTGTTGCATTGTATCCTTGAGGTTTTATTTATATCAATGTAATATATAACAAAGAACGGGTGTAAAAGTTTGTTTCATAGTTTAATTGTATTTTCACGACACATTTCTTGATTGACGATAGATTTGCTGATTCTGTAGCGCGTCGGTTGTAGGCTTTTATTTTGAAATGGCTGTAAACAGGAAGTTGCTCTCTGTGCACAGCTCCTCTGTGTGTTGGGATGTTGCTCCTGTACTCATGACAGCGAAGGTTAGTGTCATGTTTATAAGTATGTTATCAACGTTAACAGTTCAGTACATTACTTTGTTGTGACTGTGTTATAAGCATCTTAAATCAACTCATGAAATCTAAATGTGAATGATAATTTCTGCGACATTTTTCAGTTTATTTCCTATTTCTGTTAACCATCTACCTTATCGCTGCCTCGAAGTTAAAGTGTAAACGATGACCGCCAGTTATTCCTGTTTTAAAGCAAAATGCAAAGTGGCTGTTTCCCTTTCCAGCTTAGTAAACCCAACCTACACGAATACAGTGGAATTCTTGGTAAAAGTGTTGTTATAGCAAGAACAGTTTCGTTTTTCTGCTACAGAGTTTTTTGTTGACCTTAACTATTTTAATTATTATTTATTTATCATTTTAGATGAGAAGTGTTTTAGTTTACATTAATACTTTCTCTATATATGGTCTAAAAATATATTTAGGTTGCTTGTGTTTTTCTAGTTGTAAATCAACGATTTAGCATTAAACATAATAACAATTTGGCTGGCTCAGCTCTGGCTCACACAACTACTGACCCTGGCTCAAGTTCAACTGTTGTTATTATTAGCTGAAATTCTGTGCATGACTGAAATAAGTAAGCATGGGCCACAACTGGCCCAACTCTCGCCTAAGTTAATATTAAATGTAATCTCTGGCACACGTCTTCTGTGCTGCATGTAAAAAAATAACCCTCTGCCATGTATGTCTGTGTCAGATGAACACCAAACGAAGCCCACATTTGGCGGCTGACTGAGATTGATCTTCATGTAAAATACACAGACACAAGACTCTTCTTAATCAACAAAACTTTGAACAACCCATCCCAAAATAAAACTCACGTAAAGCCCTTTTATGACCAACATGCACTTTACATCACTTAATAATCATTCAATATTATGGCCTCAATGAATTTAAAGTAATTACAATATTATTATTTTCCCAGCGATGGTTTGCGACTGGAAGGGCATCCGCTGCGTAAAACATATGCCAGAGAGTTGGCGGTTCATTCTGCTGTGGCGACCCCGAAAGGGAAGAAAGCTGACAAGAAGATGAATGAATGAATGAACGAACAATATTATTATTTATTAAATATTTTGGCTCTACATCCATCAGGTCCATACCCGGACATACATCCGTTATAAGCCATCAGTGGAGAGGTGAGCATCCAGCACCCAGCTGTGTATGAGACATTATGAGATTTAAACATGAAAACTAAGGCAGCCGATACTCACAAGCTTGCTGTTTCCCTAGTCATGGAGGACGACATCCAGGAGGAAGTGATGTCAGAATTCAGACAGAGGCGTCTGGGTGGATGGCACCTCCTGCAGCTGACGGCGGGGACCGGACTGGCTCTCTACGCCGTCTGGGCAGGAGTCTTAATGCCAGGGTTCCGCAGGGTGCCTCTTAGATTGCAGGTGAGACCTGAAGGGGATGATCCAATGTACTGGCAACTGAAAGCGTCTGTATTTCTTTAAAGGATTGTATAAACTCTTTTTTGATTTTTCTAGCATGTTTTAGTATTGTTCCTTCATCAAGAACATGCCTCAAGGCATGTTTGCTTTGGTTCATACAAGTTCTCCGACTAACTAATCAGAAGAATCGCTAAGCAGCTCATCTCGATGCAGAATGGACACACTGACTGACCTCTAGAAGTGTAACTGGGCCTTCACACTAAGTGGGAAATATCCGATCAGAACTCGCATGCCTATCGGACTGCCTTCAAACCCGATGTTCACACTCGTCACTTGCGTGAAGATGTCCGCTCCCTTCATTTACGAGAATGGCACGGATTTAGTTGCGAGCTTATCGGGGGAAGCACAGGAATGACCGGACCGGATCATACCTCCACTGTTCGTTATGACGATTTTTGATCTAAACAGTCATTTCAGTTTTTCAGAAAAATCATTATATTGCCCTGTGTTGTGCGTTACATGTTACGTCCTTGGCATAGTTATAGTCATGTCCTTGATGCCAAGGTAATTGTTTTTGTTAGGGATGCCTGGAATCGGCCTCGATACCACATTTTCTAAAGTACTCGTAGTCGTTAAAAGACCCCTGATACCACCGCCTGAGAAATGTCTATGTTTGAGTGGTGTGTAAGGGGTTAATCACAAGCGCCGAGGGCCCGCCTCACACCCCCCGTTGCAGCTCCGAGCGGGGAGAAGACGATGCGAGACATGTCAGCCGTGTGGAACTATTTCAAAGTGAAAATTGAATCAAGCACTTAAAATGTACCGCAGCCCAGATACGACGTCCCGAACTGCCACTACATGACTGACACGGAGCTGCCTAAACTACACGACTCAGTGAAAAATATAATTATCCAGCGCTTGCTGCAAACCTCCTCTTCGTTTAGTTTCACCGCGGATATTTGGACTAGCAATGTTAGCCCCGCGTCACTAATTATCCTAACCTCCAGAGTTTCACGCCACAACGAGCCATAAAACAGACGAAACAATTCTGCGGCTCAAACACCAGCCAGGCTTCATTTATAAGAATTCAGATTTAAGAATATTTATAATTATTTATTCTGTAATATGTTGCATACAACATGCTTTTTTTATTGAGTCGCTTATTTGTTAGTTTTTTTAATTATATGACTAAAGCTGTTCCTTGTAAATTGAAATCATGTTTTTATTAAGTATCGGTATCGGCGGGTAGTGAAATGCAAGTACTCGTACTCGTTTTCCAAAAAAGTGGCGTTGGTGCATCCCTAGTTTTTGTTATGCAGTAAATTCAGTCAGCCACGTGAAGCCATCAGTCACAATGAAGGGAGATACGGAGGAGCTAAAAAAAATCTACGGTTTTATATAATTTTATAATATGGTTTTTGCTACCAGACACTGAGCAAACAAGCGTTGTTTGTAAATGTTGCAATGATGAGATTCACACGACGGACGACAACGCAACAAACCTTTTTAACCACATCAAGAGAAAGCATCCGAAAGAGTTTGCAGAGAGTCAAGATTTAAAAGGAGCTAACGCGAGTACATTATCAGGTACAGTCATGGAACCACAAACTACAAGACTTTAAACAAGCAACTGCATTGAAAGAAGCTTTTGCGAAAGCATCTCCGTATGAGAGAACGAGCAAGCGCTGGAAAGATGTAACGGAAGCCGTGAGATTAACCTGGCCAAAGATATGATTCCTATAAAGGGCTCAAAGTTGTAGTTCCTTAATACGAAATACCAGTCGCAAATATTTTTCCTCGACGGCCAATCCACAGCTTTATTCAGAGTGCCACAGCAAGATGCAAAGCACAAAACATTGTTTTGTATACAATTCCGAGCATCATTTGCAACCTGTATCATTTGCGTTGTTTTACGGTGTTTAATTAATCCTTTAATCTTTTACACCTTCAACCTTTTTATTTATTATTCTCAGGTTTGGTTAAGTAAGTCGAATCTGCCCTAAATTCTAAGCTTTAAATGCTTAGAGCTTGGTCAGAAGACTCCTTTGGGGTCAGTTCTTTCTCTTAAGCTTTTACATTAAAAATCTTTCATCAAAGATTAAAAATAAAATCGCTTTTTAAATATATTCATTCATTCATCTTCATGTCGGCTTTATTCCCTTTCGGGGTCGCCACAGCGGAATGAACCGCCAACTCTCTGGCATTTGTTTTACGCAGCGGATGCCCTTCCCTGCCGCAACCCATCGCTGGGAAACATTCTTTTTAAATATATTAAGAAACATAATAATCATCATAAAGTAAAATAGTGCTCATCCAATGTGAATTCAAGTTTGTTGGTTTTCAAAGTTAAGTTTTCCCAGCCCTTTGCCATCTTGATCGTCCATCATCAGCTGTTTCTCTCTGGCTCTGGAGACGACTGCCGTCCTCTGGCGCGTCTGTCTGCTCGGTGCGCGTCTGTCTGCTCAGTGCACGTCTGTCTGTTCGGTGCACGTCTGTCTGCCCGGTGCACGTCTGTCTGCTCAGTGCGCGTCTGTCTGCTCGGTGCGCGTCTGTCTGCTCGGTGCGCGTCTGTCTGCTCGGTGCACGTCTGTCTGCTCGGTGCGCGTCTGTCTGCTCGGTGCACGTCTGTCTGCTCGGTGCGCGTCTGTCTGCTCGGTGCGCGTCTGTCTGTTCAGTGCACGTCTGTCTGCTCGGTGCACGTCTGTCTGCTCGGTGCGCGTCTGTCTGCTCGGTGCGCGTCTGTCTGCTCGGTGCACGTCTGTCTGCTCGGTGCACGTCTGTCTGCTCGGTGCGCGTCTGTCTGCTCGGTGCGCGTCTGTCTGCTCGGTGCGCGTCTGTCTGCTCGGTGCGCGTCTGCTCGGTGCGCGTCTGTCTGCTCGATGGGCGTCTGTCTGCTCGGTGCGCGTCTGTCTGCTCGATGCGCGTCTGTCTGCTCGCTGCGCGTCTGTCTGCTCGCTGCGCGTCTGTCTGCTCGCTGCGCGTCTGTCTGCTCGCTGCGCGTCTGTCTGCTCGCTGCGCGTCTGTCTGCTCGCTGCGCGTCTGTCTGCTCGCTGCGCGTCTGTCTGCTCGGTGCGCGTCTGTCTGCTCGCTGCGCGTCTGTCTGCTCGATGCGTGTCTGTCTGCTCGGTGCGCGTCTGTCTGTTCGGTGCGCGTCTGTCTGTTCGGTGCGCATCTGTCTGATCGGTGCGCATCTGTCTGCTCAGTGCGCGTCTGTCTGCTCGGTGCACGTCTGTCTGCTCGGTGCGCGTCTGTCTGCTCGGTGCGTCTGTCTGCTCTCTGCGCGTCTGTCTGCTCTCTGCGCGTCTGTCTGCTCGGTGCGCGTCTGTCTGCTCGGTGCGCGTCTGTCTGCTCGCTGCGCGTCTGTCTGCTCGCTGCGCGTCTGTCTGCTCGGTGCGCGTCTGTCTGCTCGCTGCGCGTCTGTCTGCTCGCTGCGCGTCTGTCTGCTCGGTGCGTCTGTCTGCTCGCTGCGCGTCTGTCTGCTCGGTGCGTCTGTCTGCTCTCTGCGCGTCTGTCTGCTCTCTGCGCGTCTGTCTGCTCGGTGTGCGTCTGTCTGCTCGGTGCATGTCTGTCTGCTCGGTGCGCGTCTGTCTGCTCGGTGCGCGTCTGTCTGCTCGCTGCGCGTCTGTCTGCTCGGTGCGCGTCTGTCTGCTCGGTGCATGTCTGTCTGCTCGGTGCGCGTCTGTCTGCTCGCTGCGCGTCTGTCTGCTCGGTGCGCGTCTGTCTGCTCGGTGCGCGTCAGTCTGCTCGGTGCGCGTCTGTCTGCTCGGTGCGCGTCTGTCTGCTCGGTGCGTGTCTGTCTGCTCGGTGCGTGTCAGTCTGCTCGGTGCGTGTCTGTCTGCTCGGTGCGTGTCTGTCTGCTCGGTGCGTGTCAGTCTGCTCGGTGCGTGTCTGTCTGCTCGGTGCGTGTCAGTCTGCTCGGTGCGCGTCTGTCTGCTCGGTGCGCGTCTGTCTGCTCGGTGCGTGTCTGTCTGCTCGGTGCGTGTCTGTCTGCTCGGTGCGCGTCTGTCTGCTCGGTGCACGTCTGTCTGCTCGGTGCGCGTCTGTCTGCTCAGTGCACGTCTTCATCTTTTATACTCGTTATGATGCATTCCAAACTCTACATTTCATTGGTTCCTCATTCATGGTTCCACCTCATGTCCGGCACATGATTTTACGCACTACCTCTTTAGTCCACCAGGCGGACTCACAGATGCCCAGAGCTAACATTTGCCCTACTTCACCTTTCCCCTAGATCTGCTTTTTGCAGGCAGAATGCAGCTCAAGAAACCCTCTCTTGCAAGACAACTCCAGCACATCCTTATTTAGGACCATAATTCATGTATTATCTTTAAATTAGGCATGCGTTATAAAAGGAAGGAGAATTGGAAATTCTTGAAGTTATACAACAGTGTTTAGGGATTAACACGAATGATGAAGCAAAAAATAACAGGGTCAAATTAAACAGCGAACATTCCATTTTGAGCGTGTCGTCCCGGTCTACTGGCGATCTTTTATTCATTGTCTACTTCTGCGTGCAGATTCATTGAAACCAAACCCAGTCAAGGAAACACGTATGTGACCAATGAGTGGCACTTATGATTTACATTTATACATTTGCAGACGCTTTTGTCCAAAGCGACTAACATTAGGGGAGAGACAATATACAATCTGTTACACCGTTAAAGTCTATCTCAGCTTCTCATTATAGAAATTGTAACAACTGATCATTAAACCATAGCAGGGAGGAAATAAAGGAAGAAGATAAAGACAGAGGAGGGAAAAAGAAATTTTTTTTTAATAGTAGGTGTTCCCTGAAGATTTCACATGGCTAGTGCTAAAACGGCAGACGATTGCAACAAATTAGAATTAATTAAAAATTAGAGATGTGAAATCACTCTAAGACTGTTACACTTTTGTAGTTATTAGCAGAAGTAGGATGTAATGAATGCTGCTGTTTCAGGTGCCTTATCTTCCAGCAAGCAAAGCTCAAGTCGGTAACGTCATGACTCTGCTGAAGGGAAGATCTGGAGCCATCGCTGACCTGGGATCAGGAGACGGCAGGATTGTAAGTTATTACATTTTTATTTATTAAGTCAGTTACCTTCAGCTTTTTCCACAAACTCGCCAAGTAAACAAGTAAAGTATGCAAACAATACGAATTAGTGAAATGACCAGCGTTTGACTCTGAGAGGTATTTCTTACGGAGGCTTGATGAACAGTGTTCGCGGGGTTCCAGGTTCTGGAAGCATTCCGGCGGGGGTTCTCTCCAGCTGTGGGTTATGAGCTCAATCCGTGGCTGCTTCGTCTCGCCAGATTTCACTCGTGGAAGGCTGGACATCACCTCAGTGTTTCTTATCGACGAGAGGACCTGTGGAAGGTACCAGCCACACTCACCCTCATCTGTGCTCTGTTAAGCATCAAATGTTTTGTCAGAAAGACTTGACTTGTTTTTTGAGATTGCTGTGAGGTACGCAAAACTCCAAACCTCATTTTTGGGATATTGATATATTGTAAAAAAAACTGGGAAGAACGAAGGCTGTCATCAAAAAATATTTTTCAGATTTTATTAAGTCATTTACATTCATCCAACACACATAATCAATAATTTCAAGAACTCTAGAACGACCAATGGAAGCTGCTGCTTTGATGACGTGAACGGGACATGAAAGAGCCGCTAGATGGCGCTCGATACTCACTCTCACTTCAATCTCACGACAGAAAATGACACCAAAGAACTACGAGATGAACAGCAGAGGAAGAGACCACCAAAGAGGAGAAGATAAACATCCAGAAGCTTGTGTTGCTGGTGTTCGACCGTCAAGAGTTGTTCATAAAATCCCTCAAAGATTATAAAACAGCGACGTGTGGCTGTTGTCTCCGAGTAACGATTCATTTGGATTGTTCATATTGGAAAAAGTCTGATCTATATGTAAAACATTACGACAAAAATAGAGCAAAAAACACTAATCTGAGTAAATAAACATGTTTATCGGTGTCTTCTGATTATTAACGGTGTAATCATCTCTTCTACCGAGTTATTACTAAAGAGTCAGATTCATTCTTTTCATGAACGACACATGAGCGCCAACCAATGGGAAGGAGCGTAGCTGCAGCTACTTTTACCAATAGCCTGCGAAATGCACCCCGCAGAGAAGCATCCGAGGATTCGTGTGAATCTCATTTCGGTTAGATGTGAATCGGCCTTTACTCATGCAGACAAATATACATCTGAGCAGATGACCTTTTACCTTTATATAATTTGTTTTCATGTCTACTTTCAGGTCGATCTCTCATCATATAAAAACATCACAGTGTTTTTAGCCCCTAGCGTGGTAAGTACTATGATTGCTCTGTTTAAAGGAGTCATTAACTGAGAACTTTTTTTTTTTACTTAAACGAACACGTGTAACATTAAAGCAATTTGGAATCATTTTGAAGTCTCTGAATTTTTATTAGCGTTTTTGAATATGCGGCTCAACATAATTTTCTGCGTCAATCTCGGATTTGGTGCTATTATATGTAAATTTGGTTCGGAACTTGAAAATGTGTTCTCTAAAATAATTTTTTTTTTGTTTTAGAACTTGTTAAAGTGTTTCAAATATTCCTTTGAAAATGTTAATTTTCAATTTTTTTGTACTTTTGTGTTTTTAGAACACAAAAAGCAATGCAAAATCATTCGTAAAAACGTCGGTTTTTATAGTGTCATTCAAAGCCAGCTTTATTTAAACAGTGCGCATTTTTATCTCAGATCTTAAGTGTACCCCCTCTTTGTTCATCAGCTGAGTCTTTTACAACAGAAGCTTCTAGCAGAGCTTCCGGAAGACGCTCTGGTGGTGACGGGACGTTTTCCCTTCCCTGATTGGACGGCGTGTCAAGTCGAGGGTGAAGGCGTGGACAGAGCGTGGGCCTATCAGATGCAAGAGCTACGAAAGAGTCACCTTCCAAAAACTCAAGCTGCGTCAGCTGAGATTGATTGAAACAGTTTTATCGTATTGTAAAGAGCTTTATAATCTATTTATGTACATTTATGTTTAAAAAAATATTTTATTCTTGTCCTCTCAGATGTCGAGATTTGCTATGTTTTTTCTCTCGATTTGGGAAAAGCTGACTGCTGTTGAACTATCTTAACCACTAAAAAAAGGTATTATTCAGCATTTAGAATCAAAATATCCTCTTTAAATATTTTTAACATTAACATTTAGTGTGGGCATCTGCCACAGACAATGGTGGCTCGCACACAGTCCAAAGTTTATTCAACAAAAAATGTTTCTCCACAAATTATTGTTATTTAGACAGAAGAATAAAGAAAAGAAAATAAATAAAATCATTGAAATGTAAGAAATATATAGTACAAAAGTAAGTATTAGTTAGCATCTGTGTGGTCCAAAAAATAGTCTTGCACCACCTTGTTTCAAAAACTACTTCCCACCACGCCTATGTAGGGTGTGGCTTTCATCAAAAGATTGCATTAACACCCATAAAACTACTATTTACATTTATGCATTAAGCAGACGCTTTTGTCCAAAGACAACACAAGATTTGTTACGCAGTCAAAGTCTATCTCAGCTCACTCATAGTAAAAGTGGTTTCAACTGATCAATAAACCATAGCAGGAAGAAAATAAAGACCGTAATTTATAGTAGGTGTTCCCCAAAGAGAAATTTTTTCTTGAAAGCTGTTAGTGTTGATGCTCTCCTGACTGGATCAGGAGTTTGTTCCAGCAGCCAGGGACAGTGAGAGAGAAGGTTCTGCTGAGAGATCTTCTGCCTTTGTGGGACGGAACCACGTGTCACTGTTCCTTCTCTGAGCGCAGGCTTCTGGAGGTCATGTAGGAGTGTAGGAGCTTCTGGAGGACATGTAAGAGTGTAGGAGCTTCTGGAGGACATGTAAGAGTGTATGAGCTTCTGGAGGACATGTAGGAGTGTAGGAGCTTCTGGAGGACATGTAAGAGTGTATGAGCTTCTGGAGGACATGTAGGAGTGTAGGAGCTTCTGGAGGACATGTAAGAGTGTAGGAGCTTCTGGAGGTCATTCAGGAGTGTAGGAGCTTCTGGAGGACATGTAAGAGTGTAGGAGCTTATGGAGGACATGTAGGAGTGTAGGAGCTTCTGGAGGACATGTAAGAGTGTAGGAGCTTCTGGAGGGCATTCAGGAGTGTAGGAGCTTCTGGAGGACATGTAAGTGTAGGAGCTTCTGGAGGGCATGTAAGAGTGTAGGAGCTTCTGGAGGGCATGTAAGAGTGTAGGAGCTTCTGGAGGTCATTCAGGAGTGTAGGAGCTTCTGGAGGACATGTAAGAGTGTAGGAGCTTCTGGAGGGCATGTAAGAGTGTATGAGCTTCTGGAGGACATGTAAGGTTGAGGAGCTTCTGAGGACAGTGTAAGAGTGTATTAGCTTCTGGAGGACATGTAGGAGTGTATGAGCTTCTGAGGACATGTAAGAGTGTATGAGCTTCTGGAGGACATGTAGGAGTGTAGGACGCTTCTGGAGGACATGTAGAGTGTATGAGCTTCTGGATGACATGTAGGAGTGGTAGGAGCTGCTGGAGGACATGTAAGAGTGTATGAGCCCTTCTGGAGGACATGTGAGGAGTGTAGGAGGCTTCTGGAGGGGCATAGTAGAAGTGCAGGAGTTTCATGGGGGCATGTAAGAGTGTATGAGCTTCTGCGGAGGACATGTAAGAGTGTAGGAGCTTCTGGAGGGATTCAGGAGTGCTAGGGCATCGGAGGACATGTAGAGTTGTAGGTGTTGTGTGAAGGGACATTCAGGTAGTGTAGGGCTTCTGGAGGACATGTAAGAGTGTAGGAGCTTGTGGACGGATTCAGAGTGTAGGAGCTTCTGGAGGAAATGTATGAGATGTAGGAGCTTGTGGAGAGGGCATTCAGAGTGTAGGAGCTTATGGAGGGACATTCGGAGGAGGAGCTGCGGAGAGCTGTTAGGAGCTTCTGGAGGGCATGTCAGGAGTGTAGGAGCTTCTGAGGGCATTAGGAGTGAGAGCTGAGAGCTTGTGGATGAGGGTAGATGTAGGAGCTTCTTGGACTGCAGTGGAGGCATTCGATGTAGACTTGGAGGGCTTCTAAGTAGGAGCTTCTAGAGGACA
>UELW01000397.1:0-41430 GCA_900490495.1 Danionella dracula | reverse complement strand
AGCCGGCGCAAGCAGAAGCAGCATCCCGATCAGCAGCAGCATCCGTCATCAACGTCATCATCATCATCCTCATCAACGTCATCATCATCAACATCCTCCTCCATCATCATCATCCTCATCAACGTCATCATCATCATCATCATCCTCCTCATCCTCATCATCATCAATGAACTCATCATCATCATCAACGTCATCATCATCATCCTCCTCATCATCATCACCATCACCATCATCATCATCCACCATCATCATCATCATCCACCATCATCATCATCATCGTCATCATCATCATCATCAAAAAAAGCGCAAGATATGCAGAGCTTTGATCACTTACAAGAACTCCATAGTAAAAGTGTATGTTTTATCAGCTCCGTGTTCTGGATGGAAACACAAGCATTTGTTAAGTTAATACAATTAACTCATTCATTGATATATATTCGATATTCTGTGCCCAGAATATCAATAAAAACATTAAACACAGTAAAGATCTTAAAATGTGGTGTCCGCTCAGTCCTTGGTAACTCTGAAGGTCTTGATGCTCAAATCTGATTTGTTTCAACTTCTGTTTGTTCAAGTGTGACCAAAAGAGAGTCTTTGTTGAAGGCTTGCGTGGAATCAGCTTCATGTAGCCTCAACAGGGCATGCAAGAAACTTTCCTAGCTAGAAACATGATCTTGGGTCTGAGAAAGAGAAACATTTCTCTTGTTCCTGTTCTTGTGATCGATCACACGGACGTCTAGCTGAGTGAGACATCTCAAGATTGCTGGTGGAGTTGTGTGAGGAGCTTTAACGAGATGAAGGTGTCCAAAAATCTTAGGATGATCCTCAGAACCTCCTCTCCTCTGCGCATTCAGTCCAGGGCCGGAGATTTTGTGGTCGGCGAGTGATTTATACGTTAAGTCAATGACTAGAAGCAATTTTAAATCCAGACGGAGAGCGCAGACCTGTCAACATCAACCAACCAAGAGCTTCTAGAGGAGACTCGAGAAAGAAACCAGGGAGAACATCGACACTTATTTACTCCATTCGGCTTTATTATCTGTTAGCATGAGCATGACTTGAGTTTCTTTTTTGTTGTTGTTGTTTTATGCTCATGTCTTCTTGAACGAACATGTTTTTAAATACTATTTTCCATTATATTCTAAGATTTTTAGCATGTGAATGAATTTCACTGGCCTTTTTATTGTGACTGATGTTATAGGTTTGGATGTGGTGTGCCCTGGTCGACTTCTGTGAGTTGTTTTCTTGGAGCTATAATAAAAAATAAATAAAAAAAGTTTCTTTGATGGATTGATTGAGTGAGCAGACAATATCTTGCATCCATTCAGGAACGTTTCACATATTTTCCAGTTCAGCATAGCTTTTGTGACAACACAAAATTTCGCTGCGCAAATGCAATTTTGCTGTTGGTCTCTGCTTCTTCTTCTTCATAAAAAAGTGTCCCATCTTAATGAGGTGGAGTATGATGCATCAGAAAAATCTATTTTATGCGACAGTCTCACTTTCACATATCTGAATTATTTTCTCATAAGAATGAGGCCTGAGTATGATCTCAAAATACCCAACACATGCAAAAGTTTTTACATTTAACTCAGATCAGATCCCATCTGTGTCACAATCGAGCAAAACGTCACGCATGTTTTAGTTTAATAGTAAAAGAGGGATGTTTGGAGAAGACACAAAAAGCAGTCATTCTCACCTTGAGAGTCCTCAAACATCGTGAGAGTCAGATCAAAGTATTTACACTGAGTCGTCTCTTCAGCAGCTTTAGCGTAGTACACCGTGAAACCTGAGAACAGCAGCAGGAATCACACCTTTTTTCAACGCTTCAAAGCTCCGGTTTGCAAACACTCACGGAGAGGAGGGGCGCCAGTGCCCTAGCGCTCACAGTGAAGTCCTTGTTTAAGTCCACCTGCAAAAGTACAAGAAAAACAGCACAATAAAAACTATATAAATATACACAAGAAATAACTCTTTGGATCAAGATTGAAAAAGTGTCTTTAGGAGGTGCTTCTCACAGAGTCTGATCGTAAAACGTGCAGATTTCTTTTATTGATGGTCCAACTCTTGGGTGACTTCTCCCTGGCACAGACAGGTCCACCTCCAAATTAAAGTTGTCCTTGTCCTTCGTCTTGATGTAGTACTCAGCCACAGCCTGGAACACCATGATAGTCACCTGAAAAGCAGAAAAAGCATGGAAAGACAGGTTTTAGCTTGCACACACAAGTCCAAATTGCAAGCACTCATTACAGTTTAAAGTAACACAACGTACAACACGAGGCTACACTTCTACCTCAATCCAAATGCCCCAATGTTATACTTTTCACCCAAGTAAAGAATCACATTTTAAATGTAAATGAATACTTTTCCTTAAAAAAAAAACATCTTGATTTGAAAAAACAAATTCTCTACTTTCCCAAAAATATTTTTGATCTATCCAATGAAAAGGCAAAACCAGAAGAGAACACGGGAGCTTCAGAGACGCGAGAGCGAGCGCACCTGTGTAGATCCATAACCACCATAGCTCGACATCTGCTTCGACAACCAGCTCATGGCTTCCTCAGCTTCTGCAATGCTGTTGTTTTTTACAAGCGCCAGCAGAGCATACGCTGTCGCCTCGATTGAGTGGTAACGGTATTCAGGGACCGACCAGAACCTGCCATCTGTTCAAACATAAAACAGATACGAAGTGATGTAATACAGCGCAAGCGGACGTGAGGCTCTTCTGAGCTGAAGTTCCCATTCTTTGACCTGATTTGGCCTTGTTTTACAAAAGCTGTTTGTGTTACATCACTCCGATGATTCAAACCTATCCTCGTCATTTATCTCTCCTCCTGCAGCTGATGCTGATCACCTGTTTGTTGTCTGTGTTACGGTTTTCTAACCGTTGTTTCTTCATTTGTTAGTTTCTGTTTTGTCTTTTCAGAATCTGTCCGGCAAACTGTTCATCGATGGATCTTGAGTTTGTATGTTCTTTATGCTGGGGAGGTGATTAGCACCTGCCTCAGTCAGCGAGGCTCCCAGGGGCCTCACGGAGGAACTCCTATCTACTCTACCTGATCCTCACGAGGACTTTGTGAAGCTGCTTTGAAAGCAACTGATAAAGAAGCACTATAAAAAACTGATTGACTGATTAGTCTTCCCTATACCACCCTCCTCAAGGAAGTCCTTTAGTTTTCATTAAACTCTAACTTAACACGCGTCACTTCATTACTAATTATAATTAATTAATTTCAGGTTTTATTATTGGTATCATGAAGTACTGACCAACTTCACCCTTAAAGTCTATGAATAGAACAGGAAAATGTACTTGAGCACGTCCGTGAAGGCACGAGAATAAAGCAGACTGCATCATCTCAGAGCAGTGTTGGAGCCAGCGGCTAACACAACACTACGACTTTTTAGAAAAATCACCCTGCTCCGCTCCTCCACCGTCAGCTGCAGTTCAGAGTTTCAGTTTGGTATTTAGTGGTGATTCTGACCTTGAGTTCTGGTGGAATGCTTCAACAATTGTCTTTATCCAGTCTGCCAGCGTTGCCCAGAGCGTAGGATGTCAGAGCCACCGCGTAAGGATTGGTCAGAGTTGGAAGCGCTCTTATCAGAAAATCCACTGATTTTTCATGCTTCCTTCAAGACTCTGTAATTTGTACACATACGTGAAAATGAAAAGGGAAGAGCAAAAGCTGCATCTGTTCGGGACTCTTTTAGAAGACTCACACCAACTTCCCCAAGACAGATTTCTTTGGCTTCTTGCATAGCGGTCAGAACAAACGCTGTAAGAGAGGCTTCTGCATCTTTCCCATCGATTCCTCCCTGAGATAATGATCAGAGCAATTGATTTAATTCCATGAACTGGAACTAAACATGTAAATAAATCTCTTCATAAAATCAATATACCATCATAGATTTGTCGTATAGAGGATAGTCCTCTTTAAAGTAGCCAGTTGGATACTGTCTGTTCATAATGAGCCACTTGAGTGCGCTGCAGAGGACATCTTCATCCATAGATATGAACTCAAACGACATGGCGAAGACTTTAGCCACGTATGCGGTCAACCTTTAACACAATAAAGCAGGATTAACAGTCATCGGTTTGATTGAAGCAGGATATTATAATATCTTCAGTAAAGGGAGAGTCCAAACGTTACCACGTGCTGCCTTGACTTTTCTCTTTCCTGAATGGTGCGTAGGCTCCTTCACCACTACGATAGCTCAGCTGATTTTTATAGCCTTAAGAAAGAAACACCATTCATTTTAGCTTCGGGTTTTTTTTGCTTTCTAATAATCGTTACAAAATACCCTAATAATACCAAAAAAATGACAGTTTTTTACAATTGCTAAGACAGTTGTTTCAATACATTTAACAAGTTTGCTTAACTCTTAACGCACCGAATCCGTTAAAACACACAAATTGACAAACAGTTAATTTCATTCTCAAACTCGCCATCGTAAACAAACTCCAAAACTCATTTTCAAAATGCAATAATACAGTTTTCAAAACACTAACACATGTTTTCTTCAGCAACAGCAACATTTAGTCGATCAGAGCACATTGAGAAAAACTTTGACTTTAAAATGACAGTTTTGGTGTTTGGTGGAGCGCGAGAGAAAAAGCAGATTTTTTTACTCCGAAATTTTACTACTTTTACTACTAAAATTTGTAACTGAATGCATTTTGTATCAAAGCAACAAAAAAAAGTGATACAGTTTTTTACAATTGCTAAGACAGTTTTTTTCAATACATCTAACAAATTTGTTTAACTCTTAAAGCACCAAATCAGTTAAAACACACAAATTGGCAAAACACCAACATTTAGTTGATCATAACACATTGAGAAAAAATGTGGCTTTAAAATTACATAGTTTTGAGTTTGCTGGAGCTTTGAGTGTAAAAGAAGTATTTTACATTTGTGTAAACTGAATGTGATTTGTATCAAAGCAACAAAAAAAGTGTTTCATTGTAGAGCCTACCTACACAGAGTTTAGGTGTCACAGAGGCTAACCTTGTCACTCCCTCCTCTGACCAGCAGAGGGCACCTCCGTCGCATTAACTCCTGCTCCTCCACACTACATTCCCCATACACCCCAGGGACATCCTGATTACACACCCAGCTGAAGGACATTACCTTCACTATTTAGACAGACTGTTTCCCTGAGTTCGGGGCGAAGTCTTGTTTGTATCTTTACTGCAATTCCGAGCGTTTACCTTGTTTGCCTGCCTGCCTGTTGTGACCCCGCCTGTTTACCGTTGACGATCCTAGCCGCCTGCCCGTTGTACTACTCTCGCTGATCTCTGATACTGCCTGTTTGCTGCCTGCCCTGACTACCTGCCTGTTGTTCTGACTGCGAATACAATAAAAGCTTGCATATGGATCCCAACCCGAGTGATGATTCGTTACAGAAGACTTCGCCACCCTTCGATCCAGCGGCTATCTTGCAACTTTCCACCGCACTGTCCTCGCAGGCGAATCAACTCGCTGCGGACCAACATCGGCTGAATCGCCTGACATCCCTCACCGAGGAATTAGTAAACACGCTTCAGAATTTACATGTCCCTTCTCCAGCGGCAGCCATGTAGTCAACGAACGCTCACACGGCTCCCGCTGTCACAGAAGCACCGCAGGTCAGTCCTCGCCTCGCCTTTCCGGAGAAAATTTGACGGTGATCCTACGAAATGCAAGGGGTTTTTGCGGCAGTGCTCTCTCTTCATTCGCCAACAAGTCTGAGTCTGCCTGCGCCGCCCCTGCGCCTGAGTCTGCCTGCGCCGCCCCTGCGCCTGAGTCTGCCTGCGCCACCCCTGTGCCTGAGTCTGCCTGCGCCACCCCTGTGCCTGAGTCTGCCTGTGTCGGTGCCCAGCTCTGCCGATGCCTGCTCTTCGCCTGCCGGCGCCACCCGAGCGCCGCTGCCCTGCTCTACCAGCGCCACCCGAGCGCCGCTGCCCAGCTCTGCCGCTGCCTGCTCTGCGCCTGCCGGCGCCACCCGAGCGCCACTGCCCTGCTCTACCAGCGCCACCCGAGCGCCGCTGCCAAGCTCCGCCGACGCCTGCTCTTTGCCTGCCGGCGCCACCCGAGCGCCGCTGCCAAGCTCCGCCGACGCCTGCTCTTTGCCTGCCGGCGCCACCCGAGCGCCGCTGCCAAGCTCTGCCGACGCCTGCTCTTCGCCGGCGCCACCCGAGCGCCACTGCCCAGCTCCGCCGACGCCTGCTCTTCGCCGGCGCCACCCGAGCACCGCTGCCCAGCTCTGCCGCTGCCTGCTCTGCACCTGCCGGCGCCACCCGAGCGCCACTGCCCTGCTCTACCGGCGCCACCCGAGCACCGCTGCCCAGCTCCGCCGACGCCTGCTCTTCGCCTGCCGGCGCCACCCGAGCGCCGCTGCCCAGCTCTGCCGATGCCTGCTCTGCACCTGCCGGCGCCACCCGAGCACCGCTGCCCAGCTCTGCCGATGCCTGCTCTGCACCTGCCGGTGCCACCCGAGCACCGCTGCCCAGCTCCGCCGACGCCTGCTCTTCGCCGGCGCCACCCGAGCACCGCTGCCCAGCTCTGCCGATGCCTGCTCTGCACCTGCCGGCGCCACCCGAGCACCGCTGCCCAGCTCCGCCGACGCCTGCTCTTCGCCGGCGCCACCCGAGCGCCGCTGCCCAGCTCTGCCGATGCCTGCTCTGCACCTGCCGGCGCCACCCGAGCACCGCTGCCCAGCTCCGCCGACGCCTGCTCTTCGCCGGCGCCACCCGAGCACCGCTGCCGAGCTCCGCCGACGCCTGCTCTTCGCCGGCGCCACCCGAGCACCGCTGCCGAGCTCCGCCGACGCCTGCTCTTCGCCGGCGCCACCCGAGCACCGCTGCCGAGCTCCGCCGACGCCTGCTCTTCGCCGGCGCCACCCGAGCACCGCTGCCGAGCTCCGCCGAAGCCTGCTCTTCGCCGGCGCCACCGAGCGCCGCTGCCCAGCTCTGCCGATGCCTGCTCTGCACCTGTCGGCGCCACCCGAGCGCCGCTGCCCAGCTCTGCCGACGCCTGCTCTTCGCCTGCGCCTGCCGGCGCCACCCGAGCGCCGCTGCCCAGCTCTGCCGACGCCTGCCCTTCGCCTGCGCCTGCCGGCGCCACCCGAGCGCCACTGCCCTGCTCTACCGGCGACACCTGAGCACCGCTGCCCAGCTCCGCCGACGCCTGCTCTTCGCCTGCCGGCGCCACCCGAGCGCCACTGCCCAGCTCCGCCGACACCTGCTCTTCGCCTGCCCTTGCCGGTGCCACACGCCTTGTTTCTGAGGTCACTCTTTGTGGCATGGCTCCTGCCACCAGCTCCGCCCTGGACTGCCTCTTAGGCACGGGGAGGGGTACGGTCCAGAGGAACGCTCTTGGGTAGACACAAGGGACATTCTCGACCCAGACCTTCCACCGTAACCACCCGAACAAACTGGCTCCTCGACCACGGTGGACCCCGTCGCCGTCTGCTTCCTCGCGCCAGGAGTCGCTCGCAGGGGGGGGCTTGCATATGGATCCCAACCCGAGTGATGATTCGTTACATTAGGATAGTTGTTAAATGTATAGAAAAATGGTCGTAGCCATTGTGAAAGCTGTAAGGTAACTGGTGGACTGCCGGAAGAGGTGAAGTTAAAGTCCTGATAACGAGTGGAAAGTGTTTTTCATTGAACGGACAGAGATCAGTAAATCAGTAAATCAAATATTAAGGAGAGTATTATAAATTGTTTTTATATTATGCAAACGTTTGTCACGTATTGCTAACATTCATTCATTCATTCATCAAGGGCTTTCTTCCCTTTCGGGGTCGCCACAGCGGAATGAACCGCCAACTCTCTGGCTCATACCCACTGCGCCACCGTGACGCTAATGCTAACATAATACTCATTAACGCTAATACTTTGTTATGACATGATTATAACGTGTAGCATAATTCAGAAAAACACTTTTTAAACATTTTGCATCATGCAATGTGCAAATTCAATAATTTGATCACTGAGCAATATAATATTTTCACTCTTTAACTTATTGTGCAATGCGTTTAAAACTCATTTACGCAAAAGTTTTCCGCATTTAAATCGCTCTAATTCTAACATTTCAGCTAATTGTTTTCAGCCTTCGACTTTTTCAGCATTCACACGCAGCCCTCATCTAACTATCGACCCTAACTCCTCGCGACGCTTGAGTGCCTTCAGACATTGACGGAGCAGAGTCAGACGTCCGATAAGAAATGCTCATATACATCTCTAGCTGAAGTCAACAGGTTTTGATGTCTGAAAAAGGATGCAGTTCCTCAAAAGAAGCCATTCCTCATAAAGTTGTTAATCATATAACAGTTACGACTGAGAGATGGTGTAAACCAGGAATAGTGCCAACTCTATATCACACCAGCAGCCAGACACGTCAGACACCATTTTATGAAAATGAATTCCTTGAGTAAATAAACACAGCTATTTTGATCGCTCTTACCTGTATCAATGTACTCAATGGCCTCTTTTCGGCGGTCGATGCCCACGTTCTCCCACTGGTTGGTCTTGTCCAGGTAATGAGTGGCTATCAGAGGAAGAGTCATGCTGGCCATGTTCTGCTCTCCACATCCACCAGGTTGTCTTATAATATTTTCCATAAATGATCCATCGATGGCTCGTTGCACTGACTCACTGATCTCATTACCTAAAGAGAGAAATGGATAGAGTTAAGAGTGCTTGTGTTTATTACCTTTAATGCGTTTACATTTGTGTGGATTTCTTCCTAAAGCATTGCACAAGGACAAAACCCGGGATAATAATAATAATAATAAATTATATTTGAGGCACCTTTCATGACTCTCAAGGACAGCTGTACAACAAATACATAAGAAATGGTGCAATAAAAACATAGAGAGAGATGCATACAAGCAACACATAGAGATAAAGAGTCCACATCTGAGTCCCGTTGATTAGTGCTGTTTTTAGTCGAATATTTTAGAGTGTTGGTGGTGAAAGTTCTGGGTTCAGGAGCTGAGTGGCCTGAGGGAAGAAGCTCTGTTTGTGATTGTCCAGTTTCTATCACAAAAGAAGATGTGATAGAATAAAAACAAGAAAGCTAGTGAATTTTACTCTCTTTGTTCGTCCCAATTAATGTGAAACTGAGAACAGAATCGAGAGGACAAAGATTTAATTGAAGTTTTATACTTTTTCATCCATTTGTGTCTGGACCAACTCATCAAGAGCTTCCTAGAGAAGTAACATGAGGGAAGCCCGGACACCAGCGATGATGGGAAAAATCACATCAGGGAAAATCACGATCATTTTTTAGGGAAAGTCACATCAGGTTCTGAAAGGGTCTGGATTTTTTCTTCTTTAGCAGATAGTTAAGGGAACATTGTTTAAGGGTTGGGCGTTACGGTGGTGCAGTGGGTAGCACGGTGGTCTCACAGCAAGAAGGTCGCTGGTTCGAGCCTCGGCTGGATCAGTTGGTATCTCTGTGAGGAGTTCTCATGTTCTCCTCGTGATCGCGTGGGTTTACTCCGGGTGCTCCGGTTTCCTCCACAAGAACAAAGACATGCGGAATAAGAGAATTGAGAAAAAATCAATTCTCATAGAGAATGAGTGTGTGTGGATGTTTCCCAGCGATGGGTTGCAGCTGGAAGGGCATCCGCTGCGTAAAACATATGCCAGAGAGTTGGCGGTTCATTCCGCTGTGGCGACCCCGAAAGGGAAGAAAGCCGACATGAAGATGAATGGATAGATGTTTAAATGGCTCTCAGTGGTTGAGCGCATGCTCTGCATGTAAGAGGTCCTGGGATCAATCCCCAGCATCTTCACGAGACGCATCAGTGATTTCCCCTTCTGTAAGTGGCTTTGGACAAAAGCGTCTGACAAATGCTTAAATGTAAAAGTAGAATAACATAGCATGCTAGCCATGTAAGAATTTGTCCCCATACCAACATTTTATTTGATTTAGACTTATTATACAGTATTTTTATTATAAAAAAAACATTTTATTTGTAAAATAGC
The DNA here is from genome assembly GCA_900490495.1 of Danionella dracula. Classification (NCBI taxonomy): domain Eukaryota; kingdom Metazoa; phylum Chordata; class Actinopteri; order Cypriniformes; family Danionidae; genus Danionella; species Danionella dracula. Next base: position 31,457 of record UELW01000397.1, on the reverse strand, counting down.
TTACCAGTAACTGTGATGTATGTCTTAATCGGGGTATCTGGAACTTGGTCACTTCGTAGTCCAGCTTTAAGTGTTATGGGTTTTGCCCCTGTTCATATGCAAAGGGAAAAAAATGGCATAACTGGCAAAAAGATAACGGCTCAATGATTTGGAATGTTTATGAAATGCATTATAATTATGTCTCTGATGTCATTTAGAATCTTTGCATTAAATCTTACCTTGCTTTGCGGGATCGAGGGTCAATTTGTGATTTTTAATTGTAGTTAGTTTACCTTCAGCCTAAAAGAGAGAAAAGTCAAAGTCATCATCTGATTTTGAGATCTGACTGTTATGCATTTTATTCACTGAAAACGGGAATCTGTTCAGACGTACCACAACCTTCAGGGTCTTTATTATTCCATCTTGAAAACCTAACGCTGAAGCTTTCACCTCGATATTCTGATTTTCCAGCTTCATGGGGATGATCACGAAGGACACGGCCACACTGGAGCCTGAATCCACACTCACTGTTTTATCACTGTATTTCCCTTTCTTAGAGGCAGCACTGCAAACATCCGCGGACACCCCAAACTCCACACGCACCTGACAGGAGGAATAAACTATCAAACACTTCAAAATGATCCTTGTCTAACTACAAAGCAAGAGTTTAATGACAAAGCGCTGTTCTAAAAAATAAGTGTTACCTTTTTCATGTCATCTGGGGAGTAGTTGTGAATGATGGCCTTGATTTCCAATTGTTCTCCACGTACCGCCGAGTACGGCACCTTGAGGTCAATGAAAAAGTCCTTAGAAACGATCAGCTCCTCGGGTTCTGCCACACAGATGCCTGAAAAACACAAGCCAAGAGAACATGTGATTGTAGCAGCTTTTAATGATTTCTATAGCTGTGAGATGTACCATGCTTTGGTGACAGGCTGACGGCGAGGATCTGCCAGGTTGTGATCGAGTCTTTCAGATAGATCACTTTATTAAAGGTGGGTGATGAACTGGAGAAAGAAAACCGTTAGAGGTTATGAGCATTGTACTGACCAAGCATAACACTACAAAAAAGAAAGCTAAGCTGCTAAAAAATATTGTTGTTTTTAATATGGACGATCACTTCAGACTGGGTTTTGGGAATCCACAGTCTTGGCTCCAGAACCCTAAATGGAGCTTCTGAACGCAACGAGAGTATATTACCGTTGTCCTTTGGCTCTGGTTCACTACTTACACGAATTTCACAAGCAGTCGTCAACAATACACAGGTGGATCCATTCACGTTAAACTTTGACTCAAAGCCCACCTCCAGGAAAACAACTAAACTCAGCTCCAAACCTTCTACACGAAATAAAAGACTGCTTTTAACCGCTCTACTTTCTGATGGAAATATTTGATCTAAACTCCTTATAGGAAGTTACTGTAAAAAGCATGAGCTGTTTCCTACTTTTTAATAACGGTTAACTGATTTTAACCTTTTAATACCACAAATATCACTAACAAAATAAACAGCATCACAATATATTTCTGAAACAGAAACACCACCTTAGCGTAACTAACAGCGTTTACTCTGGTAATTAAAAAAGGAGAATATCCCACCTGTCACTATTCAGATCAATCTCATCCCAGAACCAACTCTCCGGAAACTCTGAGCGCGATGTAATATCATCATAATCAGCATAGTTTCCATCTTCCACTTCAGCTGTTTAGGGGAAAGGTCATCGTGTGAGTCACCAAAACTCTTGGCAGATAATAAGTAGGGCTGCACAGAAATGCACTTCTCTTTGCATATATTAAATTGTCAAAAAGTGTTTTTCACGATTTGTCTGGTATCATCAAACACATCGTTATTCTACAAACATTATCTGGTCTTTTCACTACATTTGAACAAAAGACGACTTTCTTTATGTTACCAAATTGTTCATGTCTAAAATAATTGAGTTGCTGAGCATGCAGTGCATCTATATACAGCTACAAGATCAAATGTAAAGATCAAACTTTAGCAGGAAATAAAAATTACAAATAAAATTTAAAGTCTCTACGCTCTGATTCACCACTGACTTAATCCACTTGTTTAATTCTGAGTTGAGGATTTAGATATTTTTGCCTCTGAAAATCCAACATTCTGTTGTATTTTAAATACCGAAGAGCTTTGTGCACATCAGACCTTAACAAAGCATGCCAATAAAAAGCTTCCGGACACGTATTGCTTTTCTTTAAGGAAGCTTACTTCGAGATAGTATCAACTCTGCATCCTCAATCAGTGTGTCTTCATAGTCTTTCATCTGATTGCAGCAGTCCAGGAAGGCCTGAACACATTCAGGTCCATCCGTGATGTAAGTGGCTCTTCGCTCACAAGTGTACTCAAGTCTGTTTTTCCTCATCCCATCGATGCAGCACAACTTGAGCTCATTCGTGTATTTACCAGCTGAGAAGAGAACGGTATCAGTCTGGAACCTCAAGGACTAATCATGAAAATACTACAACACTGACATACATACAGTGTTCTGCAACACAATTACAAAAGCATTCTTGCTGAATGGAAAAAGAGTAAAATGTCAAGTTAACATTAATCACCGAGAGTTGTGGTGATGGGCTGAGCACTCCGCGCGCTTCTTTTGCTTTTGGCAGGTGTATGACACTCAGGGTCTAGAAGACAATTTATGAGACGTAAGCCACCTTTTAGTAAACAAATGAATAAATTATATCGACAAAAAAACATTATTTTCAGAAAACGTAAGAAAGTTCATTCAAAATACTGTAACGAGCCGCTGGTTCGGGTGGCAGCTGAGCTATGCTAGCTAAGCTAAGCTAGGCTAACTGGACAGCTAGCTAGTCCGGTGGGGCACCAGGCATCTTAAACTACACCTAATCGTTGGAGATCCCTGCGTCCCATTCACCGCTCGACCCCAGGGAACTCTTAGCTCTGACAAGCTCTGCTTGTAGCTCTTAAAAGAACCGTTTAAAAGAAGCTTCAAGTCGATTTGTCAAGTTAGCAGTTTATTTCAGCAAGAACCGCATGAACAGTTATTCTTCCAGCCAGTCACTTCCCAGCAACTCCATCAGATGCAGTGCAGCAGCTACACATCTGGGGCTGGAGTCAACCACATGCACACTTACACAACATGGTGGCTGACACCGAGCGGACCATTAGCACCTAACACATACACATTATAATTACAACCCATGGCAACATACATGAATGTAAAACAACACTTAAACGTGGTATAAACACATAACGGCTGAGAAATGCCCCTTTTTGTGCCGCAATAGCACTACCCACAATGCACCGGGGCACAGGGTCGCCACAATATATTTACCTTCGATAAAGGCAAAAAGATTTATATATCTGTTCAACCCACTCAGAATTTCTGTTTCAGATTTTGAGAGGATGCATATAACGGTATTATGTATATGATTCCATACATAAACGATCATGTTAGATTGTAGTGTATTTATTAAATCTTTTTAGCAAACGTGTGTGATTTATCATTGTTTCTTGCATCGAATGGAACGTATTCACTGTCTAGTTGGTTCATGGGAGATGTAGGAGGAGTAAATCTGGCTGAAAATGCAGTTTAATGCTGTAACTAAACTAAAGTTTTCTGAAAATGTTGCTCTGTTGTGTAGTGTCCCACCGTAAATAACAGCTGCTAGGTGTTAAGTATGAAACCCTCTTTCCACAGAGATGTAGCAGTACTATTAAACTCCTAATGTTTCCTGATTTTGATAATTTTATTTATAAACATATTTGACCTCATACTTAGTTATTTATTTATTGGCTGTTATGACTGGTTTGTCATTTTGGCTTTACATGTAAAATGTCTGAACACAAACTGAGACCTTATGGCATTTAAAAAGAAAATTCAATCAATAAAATAAAACCTGTTCTCGTTTTAGTTCCTCCTGCAGAGTTGGTCTCGAAGGACAAGCCTGCGTCAGTGAACACCGCCATACTGTCCATTCCACTTCCTCCCGTACAGCCTGTGTCGTGCTTCTCTGCCAAACTCCAGATCTAGTAGTGTAGGTTTAGCTTTGTAAAACAACCACATGCTAATTTAGCTTTGAAGATGAAGCATTCTTCACCTTGCTCTGTGTGAGTCTGTTCTTGTTGAGGACGTGCACACCTTTGTCCACCACCACCAGACCAACCCTGGCTCCAGGATCTCCAGTTATCATCAGTTCGGCAGTTTTTCCTGGGCGAAAGACCTTCTCCTTACCTTTCACGCCAACGCTGAGCTGCCAAAAAACATGAGAGGTGCTGGTAAGAGATAGCATTGATAAGCACTGGGTTAATCCAAAACCACTGAAGTTGTTATAAAAAAAATAATTCATTTTATTTCTTGCCACCTTTCAAGACACCCATATTCACGACTACTTAGAAATAAAAAACTAAGACAGTCAAAATTCAGCTTAAGAAAAACTTAACATCTAAGGATAGGTGTCAGGGTTGTGTTTGGGTTTTCCCCTTTTGGTTTTTATTCTTATCTATCCTTCTTGTTTTTTATCATTATAGAGTTTTGTTTCTGTTTATTTCTTTGCCGTTTGTTCACTGTCTTGATTGTTTTCCACCTGTGTCTCAATGTTCCCAGTTAAGTTGAATTAAGTCACCTGTGTCTGTTCTGGTTTAGGTTAATTGTCTCCCTTTAGAAGACCCCTTCTTCGTTTGTTCAGTGTTGCTGCATTGTTTGTCACACCTTTCTGGCTGTTAAATGTATTTAAATCTTGCTGAAGTCTTTGGTCTGTTTTAGTCCTATCATAGTCTTATCTGTTTACTTTACTTTAGTTATTGGAGGTTTTCCCCCTCGTGGGTTATTTTGTGTTGTTACTTTCTGTTTTGTAATAAAGCAACTGACCGAACCTCTGGCTGTCGTGCGGTTGGGTTCTGCTACTACCCTTATCTTATAAGGATCGTGACAATAGGCCTCCCTAAAAAGTCTCCAATCTAAAAACATTGCACATCCCTGTGAGAGGAGTAAGAGTAATGGAAGAACTAGAGCGTAGTGTGCGTGTGAGGGGATGGATGGATGGATGGAAGATCTCTTAAGTAAGTTAGTGCCAGGCCATTCGTGAAGAGGAGTATTCCGGATCGAGAGCGTTGTTTAACAGCGAGCCAGTTCAGGTGTTTAAGGACGGGAGTGATGTGCTCGGTGTGTGGAGTCTGTGTTATGGCACGAGCAGCAGCGTTTCGAACAAGCTGCAGTTTGTTCATTGTTTGGGATTGCAGGTCATTGTTTTGGACTAAAACAGCAGCTGCCTTGCTAGAGAGAAGTGGATGGAGGCGGTTGATGTTTCTTAAGTGAAAATATGCAGTATGGGTGACGAAGTTAATGTGAGGTTCCACACGCAGTCATTAGCAACCGCAAAACAGAGATTTTTCTCACATTAAATAATTGATCTTATTATGGATTTACCTTTCCCATGCATCGGTCCTTCACATCAACCCAGACCGAATCAGACACCACCTCATTGTGGTTCACGTGGTAATACGCCACAAAGCGGAAGGAGGGCAGCATGTCGTTGGTCACAGGAAGAGACAGCGCTACAAGAGATTGACCTTGTCTCTTAAACCTGTCAGCTTTAACAATCTGACCTTTGCTTAAGATCTGAAAAGGAAGCAGACAGATTCAACTGTGCATGAGTTTTCTCTAAATCCTTTCCCCCAACGAGAATTGACCAAATATTTACCATGTATGTGACATCTTGACCTTTGTCTCCTGGACTTTGTCCAGTGTACAGATTGACAACCATCGTGTCTCCGATATCAAACCCTGCAGAATCAATTCCAACATGCAGATAGTTTTTGGAGTTGTCTTTAGTTAGGTAGGCCCGGACAGTCATTCCCTCCACTGCCTGCTCTTCACCGTTCAGACTGGGATCTCTGGTCTGTGCCTGTGACAATAATGATTTAATCTTTCGATGTGTTCTAAAGCTTTTTTAGTGATAGCATTAGCATGTATAATTCTGGATTATCAAGAGGCCAACACATAATCTACAGACAAACATTGAAAGCAATTCAGATTTCCCCAGATTTTTGTGACTAAACAAAAAAACTAGTGTGCTACTAAATACGAGTAATAAGATTATATCAAGTTTACACACTTCATTAGATTTTTTATCTATTTCATAATGGGTGCCATAATTAAATAATGTTTGTACGTGAAAAGGATAGTCTTTTACAGTTAGTGCTGATCACTATTTGTGTACACGTTCAAAGTTTACAAGCGTTTCATGCTTAAATGGTTCAAATTCTGTGCAGAATCTGTCTCTGGTGATAAGTTAAAGTCAGTGGAGTTAGGAAGCAGGTCTTACTGTGATGGTCATTGCTGATTTATCTTTTGCAGTGTTGAGTTTAACCTTTGCAATGCCATTGGACCTCGTTACACCATTGACGCCTTCGGGATTGATCACCACTGGCACATTCTCAGCAGGCGTCCCATCAGGATTCGTGACAAATACCTTTTTACAATCAATGTCATAATTCATTTGTCTGGAGTATACCTACGTTCTTGTTCACTGAATCCATTACACACTGAACCATGCAGTAAATGACAGATTGGTCGTTGTCTAAATATGTACCGAGACATCGAAGGTCATCCCAGGTTTGTAGAAGTGTGGGGTTTTCTGAAAGTGAATGGTGTATGGAGACTTCACAATCTGAATGCCTCTCCGTTCAGTATCGACCATTTCGCTTCCTGAAATGTACTTTAATTAGATATCAATTTAATGAAATTATTATTGGACACCAGATTTATTGCTTACCACTTTCCGTCAGAAGATTGACAGAAATATAGATGGATTGCCCGATCAGTTGGTTAAGGTTTGGAAAGGTCTTGGTGATCATTTCCCTGGTGAGTTCCGCAGTTCCTTCTCCATCTATGATCTACAACGAACAGGTTGGTTTAAAGATTGTTGTATTTTATTTGCATTATGATACGTTTTTAAGCTCTTACTCACCTGAACTGATTTAAAAGAGTTGGGTAAACTTGTTTTTGTGTCACCTCTCATCACACCAAAAACAACAAATGCATTTCCATCAACCTTCTTCCCGAAGAGATACCTGCAAACAAATTACAGCTTTCACCAAAAACCGTAGCGGTTAAACCTATGCTTTGGAAATGTATAACAACAGATTTAAAGCTGACTTCATTTTGAGGTGTCCACTTAATGTATGAGAACATGATTTGTTAAAGTAAACTGAAGAGATTCCTTCTATTGTAGTCCGGTAGGAAACACACTGAGAAGTAAACTAATGTACGGAGTCAACAAACGTTGAACTTTAAATCCTACAAAGTTGAACGTTTCAAAAATAAGCAGGTCAAAGAGTACTAATAGTTATACCTTATTCTGTTAAACACGGCAAGTTGGAAAGCATGTACCATACAATTTCGATCATTTGCATTACATTTATGCATTTAGCAGACGCTTTTGTCCTAAACAACTTACAGAAGAGGAGAGACAATATGAGATCTGATACACAGCCAAAGTCTAACTTTAATCGCTCGTGCTAGAAGTTGTATCAGCTGATCAATCAACCGTAGCCGAAAGGAAATAAAGGAAAAAAATTAAGGATCAACTCAAATAAAGAGGAAGCGGTATAATCCTTTTAGCCTAAGACAATGGCACATTTGTGTTTGGGCTTACGTGGCTTCGATGGAGACTGTCAGAGTCTTTTCTGCATTAATGTTACCCACGTAGTAGTAGGACTTGCTGGGTTTTAACTTCACTTCAAAAGTTGGAAGAACTAAGATAAACAAGAAAGCGGTTGGCTCAAAACATTCTGTTAGTTTTTGTGTTCTGAATTTGTGTGATTTGCATCTTACCGTATTCTTTAACCTCGAACTCAGCAGTAAATGTCGTCTGTGGAGTGTTTGTGTATCGCGTGACCACTTTCCACATCCCAGGACTAAAACACAAATCATCTCCGTTTACCTGCCAAAGCCATATTCTCCAGATAGGAAACTGTGACTTATGTTGAAATACTTGACTGAAGATTTGCATTAAATCATAACTAGCTGAAATCCATGTACTGCCAACAGATATGTTTCTATTTGCATCCCACTCCCTACACAAGTAGAAGTATCCCAGCAAATTTCATCTTGCCATGGCCCAAATGGCCAGCATTCTCTTAGTTCTTATTACATCTCACACATCTCAAGGGTTCTCTTCCCAGTCAAACAGGAAGTGGGGTATCGAAGCTCCTGATGAAGTTCAACTTTCTAGATCTTCCACATGTCTACTGATGATCTTAGAAACCAGCGAAACGGGTTCTACGATGCTTCAACCCTGAATAGTGCTTCTGGACATTAGTGTACATGTTTGCATGTCTGCCCGCTACCAAAAAAAAAACAAAAGAAGAAGAAGGAACTCTAACCACCAGGACAGTAATAAAGGGACTGGTGAGCTTATGTTGAAGCTGCAAACACATCATTTCTTAATCACCAAATTAAAGTTTTGGTTTCCAAATAAAATTATGAATATTCTTACGTGAAAATGAGCAGAGCTACAATGTTCTATAAAGAATTATCTCCTATGTACGGAGCTAGAGAGCTGCCAAAACAATCTGTGTTTGAATTCTGTTGATTTGAATTATTGACTATTGTAATTTAATAAACCTGAATAGTATATGTCATGAAAAAAAGATTTTGAATTTCTTTCTTCGAATGTGAATTTCTTAGTTTGAATTAGAATTTTTTAAAGGCATAATCATTTTTCAAACTTCACATTTTTAGCAGATATTCAGTTTGTAAAAATGCAGCTTGAAGTTTTCAAGAAGAAAAATTTCAAAACATCAAATTCAATATTCTAAAATTCAAACTGCAAAATTCAAGTTGTGAAATTCAGATCTAACAGAAAGTAGGTCATTCACCAGGGAAGAGTAGATGATCACAGAACAATCGATGACGCTATAGGAACTAGTGATTTGTTGATCATGCTAGTAAAATACTAGTAGCTTGCTAAATCGTGCTAGCAATGTGTTAGGTGATGAGTGCTAGCAATGTGGTTACACGGATGAGCCATAAACTTTTCTAGAAAAATTGCTGATTAGCTGCATTGACTGTTCTGTTCTGGGATCGTCTACTCTTCCCTGGTGATCACCCCTGACCTCCTTTCTGTTAGATCTGAATTTCACAACCTGAATTTTGCAGTTTTAATTTTAGAATATTGAATTTGATGTTCTGAAAATTTTCTTCAAGCTGTATTTTTACAAACTGAATATCTGTTAAAAACGTGAAGTTTTAATATACATCTATAAATGATTATGCCTTTTAAAAAATCAGTGGTTTTAAGTTTCAGAAGGTCAATATTCAAGTTACAACATTCTAATTCAAACTAAGAAATTCACATTCGAAGAAATAAATTAAAATTCAAAATCTTTTTTTCATGGCATATAATATTCAGGTTTATTAAATTACAATTGTCAATAATTCAAATCAACGCAATTCAAATACATATTGTTTTGGCAGCTCTCTAGCTCCATACCCATGAAGCAGAACGTGTCTGCAGTTACGCACCTGGCAAGCTCAGGAATTTTGAAGTTTGAAGACTTCAACCCTTTCTGTGTCGTAATCTGGTCCGATGTAACTGTGATGTTTTGTGGATTCTTTAGGAAAAGTTAATCAATATCTGTTAGTCCACTACCCATAAACAAACGAATGTGGAAAGAGAGCAATTGTTAGAGAAGAGTGTACCATGATTTCCACTGTGAGTGGGTTCTCGAGGGGGCTGATCAAGTTTGGTGTCAGGGAGAAAACTCTGTAGTTTACTGAAAAAGAAGCAGAACTGCCTCAAAGCAAGCTCTTTGCTGTGATTGTCTAGCTTACCGGTTCTAACTCGAATATCTTGTAGCTGTACCCTCACCTGTGCTGGACGGGGTGTAGATGGGTTTGTCTGTTTGTACGAATAAATATCCAGCCTGGAACGAGAGCATGATCACCTTCTCCACTGTGACCTTCGGGCTCAAGTTGAACTGCGCTTGTAGAAAGACGTACTGCTTCCCCGCATCGCTAGAAAAGTAGTGTCCAGGGATCTGAACGACAGTAAAAAAAATTAGTCGTTTGTGCTGAGCTTTAACGCATGGATTTAATAACTGGTGGGGTGGGGTGTAGCTCAGTGGTAGAGCACATGGTTTGCATGTATGAGGTTCTGGGATCAATCCCAGGGGCATTGGCGATTTCCCCTTCTGTAAGTCGCTTTGGACAAAAGCGTCTGCCAAATGCATAAATGTAAATGTAATAACTGTAAACAGTAAAGTTTTAGTTCATTTTATTCACCAATATGTCTGTAAGCTCCAGGAATTTGTCTGCCTTCAGCGTCACAGTCTTTGAAAACATCAGCTCATTTTTACTGGGAAAGTTCTTCACAGAGATGGTCACGCTCAGGGGACCTTCGGCGTAGTCCTGCGCTTCCACAAGTATCTTCTCAGAGCTACCAACTCGCAGCAAGTTAGGAGCCGATAAAACATACCTGAGGAGATCAAATCAGAACTTCACACAATCTATACAAAACTAAACCTGCGTAAAAATCTTGCTGGAGTAAAATTACAATTAATTTCTTTAACCATGTTCTGCTATAACTGCATTTGTAGAATCTGAAAGGCTTCCGTTTGTTAGTTGTTAATTTGATTCATTGAAATTAATTAATTGAGTTAAATTAGTTGTGTTTGACATTTTTCTTTTTTAAAACCAAAATGAAAAAAATTTGGATTCTGTTCTAACAAAAAGTAAAAATCAAATAGCAAACTTGCATCAATTAATTTCATTTTACGGAATCCCTCCGTCATACTTTGAGAATTCCGTCGTTTTTTTCTTTAAGTTTGTACTGAACACTAACTGCTCTTGCTCTCTTTTTCAGACTTCTACCAATTCTAATCTGCGACAAACTCCAAATGAAGACTTTGCCAAGTTTGGAAGACACTAAACCAAAGCACAACCTGAAAAATTTACTTGTTTATCATTCTCATTTTTAAATTGAAAACTAAATGAACGAACGATTTTTCAGGAAGCCGTCAGCTAAACGCGATCCTTTGGAACACAAAACAAGCTTCGATCAAGAAACCATTCTTCAGAAACGTTATAGAAAGATCAAAATGCGTTCTTTCACTGCGTAATTATACATACTCCGCAATATTCTGCAGAGCAGGAGCCTGCGTAACACTCACAGCGGCGCACTCAGAGTCAGAGGGAGCATCGGTGAGGAGAGAAGAACGCTCATCCACAGCAGCTTCAGCTCCATCCTCTCGGTCTGGTCCTGCTTAGGTCTGGAAACCTACAGGAGCTCCAATTTATAGCGTTTACGCCCACTCTCTTTCCTTTTAGTGTGTTCTCAGTGAAGTTGACTTTAGATTTCAGCACTGCAGGAGCCGTGGACTTTGACTCTGAGTGAGTGAAGGTCAGGAGCAGCAGCCCTCCAACCGAAGCCAGACAGGCTTAGCTGGTAAATAAAGCAAAGTTTGTTCCCAGTGAAAGAATAACTAAAAAAATTGTGTTTATTTGGCTTCTTTACAGTCAAGACTTCATTGAGTATTTCAAATTGAGTGAAATATTCACAATAGTTTCAAGCATTCACTTTTAAATATAACTTCATGTGTGCGTGGTGGACCAGTGGAGAAGCGTGATAGATTTCATCCTGAAGCTTGTTTTTAGATTCCACATCTGCTGAGCTTTCACGTTGGGACTCTTTCTCCTCTGTTGAATATCAGGAACGGTATGAAACAGCCCAGTGTGGCGGCTTTTGCTTCTCGACTTTGCGTGTTCACAAACGCTTGTTCTCTCTTCGTCTACTGTCCTAATTTGGTTGATAGCGAAGCATTTGTTTTTGCTATAAATTTATAATAATTAAAAATATATAAAAAAATGTATGTACTTTTTTCCGCAGATGAAATCCAACAGAAAGCGTCACGGTGGTGCAGTGGGTAGTACGGTCGTCTCACAGCAAGAAGGTCTCTGGTTCGAGCCTGGGCTGGATCAGTTGGTATCTCTGTGTGGAGTTCTCATGTTCTCCTCGTGATCGCGTGGGTTTACTCCGGGTGCTCCGGTTTCCTCCACAAGAACAAAGACATGCGGAATAAGAGAATTGAGTAAGAACGATTGTTCGTAGTGTTTGAGTGAGAATGAGTGTGTGTGGATGTTTCCCAGCGATGGGTTACAGCTGGAAGGGCATCTGCCGTATAAAACATATTCCAGAAGAGTTGGCGGTTCATTCCGCTGTGGCGACCCCGAAAGGGAAGAAAGCCGACATGAAGATGGATGAATGGAAATCCAACAGCAGCTTGTGCGCCGTTGTGCTTTTGTTCTTTTCTGAAATATTCCTTCTGATTGGTTGGCTGTTAATTCCCCCAAAAAACAGAAATATTTTAATTTCCATGGGCATCGAACACCGAACCACGTTACGTGAACAAACGCTGCGGGGGCCGTCTCCTACCATCACTCACGGGACTCCCTGAGTTGCATCCACAGGTGGAGATTTGGAGTGTACAGCTCTGACGTTAAAATAGAGTTGCTGGCGGATATCTTCTTTAAGGACGAGGAAGGGATTTGTTTCGCTGTAGCGAATGATGTTTGGGGAGTCCGAGTAGGTTTTTATGTGTCGTCTAACTGTCTGGAGGATCTAATTTTGGCTGGTTTTAGTTGTGTGTAACATGAAGACTGAAGTGAGCTGTGTGTTTAGTACTCGGTGACACGCTGAAGAGCTACACTTATGCTACTCAACGAGGGCTCATTGACTTCTACATATACGCTCTCTACAGGTGCTCTCCTGAAGTCCCAGAGGCAGGTCTTAACCTGATTTAGTCAACCACATCCAGTTTTGGATTTTAGACAAAAATGCCATAGTACGCTTTAGATTTCAGCAAGTGTCAATGAAATCATCGCTCTCTTCTGTCGTTGGCATTAAGGGAAATTGTAATTCAAGAAATGGGTTAATATGGCAATGTTGGTATAAAATGAACTCCACTGAAAAACTTTCTGTAGAGCAATAAATATGGTTTAACAAAGCAAGGCACACATCCAGCAACAGCAACAAATGTTTATGAGTTTTGGGTTGCGAGAGTTCCAGTAAATGACCCAGAAAACCCTTGTGCAAACTCAACTTTAGATAATCGAGCAGCTTCTGTTGATCTTTTAGGGTCAATAACATCAGCAGTGAAAAGTTTTCCTGCTCCCCTTCTGTCTGAGAAATGATGCGTGCATCGCTCTTCAAAACAGCTTACGTGAAATAATAGTTTATTAAAAGTTTGCATTAGATAATTACAATTATTTCAACAAAAAATTACCATACACTGTAAACTTAGGAACCTTTAATCATACATTTAGAGCTCCAAACCTGGTCCTTGAGAGCCGGAGTGCTGCACATTTTTGGTTCCACCATCATGAAACACACCTGTGGCACTAATCAGGCTCCTCTGATTGGCTGAAGCTAGAGCAGTATGCAAACTAGAGCAGGACTGCAACCAAAACCTGCCGAGCTCCGGTTCTCCAGGACCAGGTTTGGAGCTCTAAATGTATGATGAATGAACGTTGGTGTAGAACACTCAAACACTGAACACTCAATGTTTTAGGTTCTGTATTACTTTAATCATCATCATGTCTTAAACATTTACATTTGTAGGTGATGGTTAAGCTGTAGGTGATGGTTCTTCATCCAAGTAGAGATGTCGTTCAGGCAGTCAGTTATGCGGGTAGTTACTGACAGGTCATCAAGGGAAAAAAAAAAGATAGAGTTGAGTGTCGTCAGCGTAGCAGTGGTAGGAGAATCCGTGTCTGAGGATGATAGGGCCCAGGGAGGTGGTGTAGATGGAGAAGAGAAGGGGGCCAAGGACTGAACTCTGGGGAACCCCGGTGAGTAGGTTATGAGTGTTTGAGACCTCACCTCTCCACCCGACACTGAAAGATCTACCAGTGAGATAGGACTCAAGCCAATCGAGTAGAGCTCCAGTGATGTTTTCACAGTTGTGCTCAGGTTCAAGCAGACTTTTTCTAATTTGGACATCCCTGATTTAGAGTATACAGAATATACTATTACTATTGTATAACACCACTAGCTTATTAAATAATAATTTCAAATATAGTATCTAATTCAGTTATTAGAGTTTTTTTTTTTCAGACTGTTGCCTCGATGTCTGGGTTCCCCACGAAACAGAGAAGCCTGTGACTCTCTGTTATCTCCTCACCCCTGAAGGGCCGGGGACTGCTCCGGAACAGAACTGAGAGGATGGAGAGCCTTGAGGACCTGTTCCATCACCACTTCTTCTTGTAAAGCAGGGATCTCACAATCTGCTGCTGGAGGTCTGGAGCCCTGCAAACTTGAGTGCAGCCCTGCTCTAGCATGCACTCTACTCGTGCACCAGAGAGGCCGTGAGGAGCTTGGTTAGTGCAACAGGTGTGTTTCCTGATGTTCGAACCAGAAAGGAGCAGGACTCCGGATCTCTAGGACCAGATATGGAGATCCCTGATCTAGAGTAACAGGAACAAAATAAAGCAGCAATCTTCCTCTCAGAAACAGAATGATTTAATGCAGACAAGTAATGATGGCTACAAAAATGTCAGCAGAAATAAATCAATTGTTTTTTTTAACAGACTACAAAAACTAAACGATCAGGACGAATGAACATGGACAGACTGTTTTTTCAGACGTTTTTAAATCAGGCTGAAAGAGTTACCACCAGCACTTCACAACGCTATATCAAGTTCTGCCTTAAGATCCTCGTGTTGACTTCTCATGCAGTGCGCAGGACTTGTGTAAACACAGCCTCATCAGATGAATGCATTCTTAGTTAAAAATTTCCTCTCAAAGCAGCAAAAAGTACTACAGCTGAAGCTGCAAGTACTGCAGTACCTACTGCTGCTGTCTCAAACCATTTTTCATGAGCCTTTTCGATCCTCTTCTGGGCGTTCTTGTACATCTCAGTAGTGTAGTGTTTTGCTCCGTTCTTCTTCACCATCTTCTCAATCTTCTCCATCAGCTCAGAGACCTGGGATCGATTCTTCATGTCGTCGTTATTGAATGCGTGATATCTCTGTCCACAGTCTTCAACGAGAGCTTTCAGGTTGATGTTTTCATTGACGTAATCATCCAACTTCTTTCCTTCCAGTTGATCAGCTCGAGTGAAGAGAACCAGTGTGTACTCAGCTGCTTCTTCTCCAAAGTTTTCCTGAATCCACCTCACAGAGTTCTTCTCTTCAGCTGTTAACCTGAGCACCAGCAGGAACACGTGAGGACCAGGAGCAGACATGAACACACACCGTCTCAGTTCTTTCTTCAGATCTTCCTCACTCAGTGCTGTATCAAATATTCCGGGGGTGTCAATCAGTGAGATGTTTTTACCCTCCACTTCTGTCAGATGCCTTTGAGATGTTCTTGTAACAGACTTTGAAGAGACGGAGCTGTTGAAGTGAAGGTCACCCATGATCGTGTTCCCTGTAGAGCTTTTTCCTGACCCGGTTTTCCCCAGCAGCACGATCCTCAGGTCCACTGAAGAGAGAGAGGCTCATCATTTACAATCTTTAGAATATATTTGTTTACTTCATCAATTATATTCACATATTATCACCAGAGAAAAAATGGTTTAAAATAGTTACCAGATGAGGATAATTTATCTTGGGCCATCTCCTGAATCAGTGCTTCCTCGTCTGGAGATACGTTCTCGACCGAGGTTGTTTCTTCACTTGATCTCTTCTGTTTGGCAAAAACTTGTGCTCTGTTCATCTTCACCTTTTCATCAACTCTTTTCAAGAGCATTTCAATCTGATAGGAATCACATTCGTTCTTGCTGTTGATCACGTGAAAACACTCTTTAAAACTCTGAAGAAGTGCTTGTGCCTCCTGGCTCTCGATGATTTCAGTCCATTCCCTTCTGGAGACCTTTTCTCTTCTGATGAACAGAACCATGGTGAAATCCAAAGCTTCTTCTCCAAAGCTCTCCAGGATCTTCTCCACAACATCCCTCTGATCTTCTCTGAACTTCTCCAGGTTGACGATGAGCAGAAAGAGGTGAGGACCTGGGCGAGCGAGCTCCAGACCCTTCCTCATCTGCTCTTGCATCTCTTCTTCTTTCAGGATCTTGTTGAAGAATCCTGGCGTGTCGATGATGGAGATGTTTCTGTCCTCCACGCGTCCTCTCTGCACTTCGCTCTCTGTGTTTGGGAGCTCTTTAAACACCTCACGCCCCAGGATTGCATTTCCTGTTGAACTCTTCCCAACTCCTGAAGCTCCCAGCAGCACGATCCTCAGTTCCCGTGGATCTACAGCTTCCTCAGAGTCTGTTAAAGAAGCATTTCAGCGGTTTATGGCCTGCTGATACAAAATCTAAAGAGTATAACTCAACTACTTTTCCTCCACACGTCCTGCAAAGCCAGATTTTGTGTTAATGAAATAATCTTGCGCGCTGTTTAAAAAAAGGGAACACAAAACATGTGTATGTACAAAGAGAAAATGAATGTGCTTGAACAGGAGCTCAGACATCTGGCTGCGAACGAAAGTGTTCGGCTCTTTTTATCACGTGTTCAGAGTACTTCTGAGACATAAAAGCGCAGCTGGGTGGTGTTCGATACACACTCGCATCAACTCCTGACACAAGGATTATAAAAACATGACGGAAGAGCAGGAAGCGCGGCTCGGCGCTGTCGTGGAATCGGAGGTTGATGGTGAGTTTCGTTGGTTTGGTTTTGTGGCATCAAGGAGCAAAGAGCATCACGGCATCAACACAACGTAAGAGAGCCCCCTGCAGGCGAGTCGTTGTGGACTCGCGTAGGTGTCTGGTGGCCTTCAGGCTGCTCAACAAATATCCAAAACAACAAACATTAGAGAAACAAAGTAATTTGTATAAAAGCGCGGAAGAGTAGATTTTCTCTGACTCAGGTTCATTAAAACATCTCCTTCTTCAAAATATAATTACTGTGTAGAAAAGTAACGACGTTTACACTTACAATAAAAATAGTTGTCTCTGAGTCTTTTGTGCATCTTTTTGTTATTGTAGATTTGTATAGTCTTTGACTAAACTATATTGAAACTGCAACTTATGGTGCAACAAATCAGTTTTTTACTGTATTATATTTTCAGGATAATCTCAAACAGCTCAATTCTTCTTCTTAAAATCTGACCCGGCTCTCTTTTATGTCAATCTGATACTCATCCAGATGTTTTGGATATGAAACATTTATCTGACTCCTCCCATCTCTGTTCTTGAGGAGGGAAAGTGGTGTTGTAAAATGAATTAAAATCTGCGGGAGATAACTATAATATAGTCAGAAAATAACGTTAATAAAGCCACAGATTTGTGAGCGTTATTTCTGACCTCTGCTTTGCACAAAGCTCAGACTTGGAGTCTTGAAGCTCTTTCTTTGGATCAAACCGGATATTTTTGGATGCGCTTGCTCACATTAATAATGAGATATGTTTTGTACTGTATACCTGCTGCGTGAAGGAAATGCTCTGATCTGAGGCACACATGCAAATATGTGAGGAAACGTAACTCTGAAAAACAAGTGAAACAAGCTCTTCTCTGAAGCTTTAGCAGAGCAGCAGCTAGCATAATAACGCTGTAATCTCACGCCTCGTAACAATGGAGGCTATTTAAAGCAGCTCTTTCTGGAATCATCAGAATAATGGATCTTCTAAATAATCACCTGTCTGATCTTCTTCAAAGTCAGGCGACTTCTCCTTGCTGTTCCTTCTGCGATTCATGCTCAGCTGAGTCGAGAATGTTTCTGTGAAGTGTAAGCGAAAGGATGTTGGAGGTGGAATATTGCTTTCTAGATTTGAATATAGTTGAAGATAGCAAAATGATGATTACGCTTGATTAGCGATAACATTTGATGATACTGAGATAATAAATATCTCAGTAGAATGGGTGGCTGAAAAAGACAGGATGTTTGTGAACACTAGATGGTGCTGCACTAAAATAAATGCCTCATATTTAAAGTGAAAAAAAAAGGATTTCTCTGGTTTCGTTTCTTGCATCAGTTGCAGGTTCCTCTGTGGAATGTACCAAGAGCTCGGGGGTCGATCAACAAGGAAGCACTATCTGTAAAAACAGAAAGGTCACGCTTTTCTGTAGTTGGGAAATTATAGTCACAACCTTTGACATTTCAGAAGCCATCTTATTGCTTTTTTTTATTGTCAGTGAGTTTCTTTGTGGAATGCTAGCAATGGAGAGAAAAACTCATTAAACCATGTTTTCTAGGCGTTAACAGTTAAGAGATTACTACCTCAACAAATCAATAAGATCAATACGCCAACAGAATGGTCAGCTGAGTAGCCTGAAACCACTGTAAAAGTAAGCTGTTATAATGAATATGAAGAGTTAAAAGTCACAAGGTTCCTGCAAGAAGCTGAAGTTTTCATCCAGTTTGTCTCCAGAAACTGTCTCTTACATCCACGAGGAGTCCTCCTGCTCCAGAAGTTGCTTACCTACACGAGTAGTCCTCCAGCTCTGGGTTGTCTCCAGTAGCTTCTTACATCCACGAGGAGTCCTCCTGCTCCAGAAGCTGCTTACCTACACGAGTAGTCCTCCAGCTCTGGGTTGTCTCCAGTAGCTTCTTACATCCACGAGGAGTCCTCCTGCTCCAGGAAGCTGCTTACCTACATGAGTAGTCCTCCAGCTCTGGGTTGTCTCCAGTAGCTTCTTACATCCACGAGGAGTCCTCCTCCAGAAGCTGCTTACCTACACGAGTCGGACTATATATCTGGTTCTGAAGCTGTCCTTTAAATAAATGTTTTTTTTAATTTATTTTACAAGCAAAGCGTTACTGAGCGCTGAAAGAGGAACCATCATGTTTATCGTTATCCACTGGCTTGTGAATAAGCGTGTGCTGTTTACTGATTTAGATATTTTTTTTTAGTGGTTGCACCGATCACCAAAAACCATTTGTTTCGTGCCTCATCATCACAATCTAAATTCGTCCTTCAAGCATTAAAAACAATGTCAAAGGGAGCAGATGAAATGCAGGCAGCGATCCTGATTTCTGATTCGTTAGCATTTCAGATCAAATCACAATATAATTTTGAGCCCTGACCAAACGTTATCATCAGCTTAGCAAAGGTTAAAGAGCCAGCCTCTGATTACGTAGAGAAAACTCAAACATTGTCTCAATCTTCAAAGGCAACGATGTTCAAAGACATTTTAAGCACTTAATTTGAAACTCAAGCACTTTCAAAACAAATGACTCAAGTCTAAATGCCTTTTTTTTCAATTTACATAACAGAATCGTTCCGTTCCGTCATGATTTCACTGCTGCATCGATGATTTAACCTTTACTAGCAACTCCCTGAGTTCTAACTCTCCTCCCGCTTGATGCAGTGAGTGTTCATGTTTAGATATAAATATAAAATATATCTTTTAATGCGGCTGGAAGGGCATCTGCCGCGTAAAACATATTCCAGAAGAGTTGAGGGTTCATTCTGCTGTGGAGACCCCGAAAGGGAAGAAAGCAGACATGAAGATGAATGAATTAATATCTTTTAATATACATTTTTTTCAATAGACCCCACCACCCTTCACAACTAACCCCTTGGTGTAAGATCTTTGATCTCAGATAGTCAATCGATCTTAATGATCAATAATTGATGGATTTATCGTTGCAGGATTACATCACCAACAATTGCCAAACAAAACATTTCCTGTTTACCTCTTATTTATTCACTTTTGCCATTTAAACCCAAAAATTATTTCACACTTTAAGATAAGATAAGATAGACTTTATTAATCCCACAATGGGGAAATTCTATAAGTACAGCAGCTTAAGGACAACAACAGAAGGCTCCATGGGATCGATACGTGACACGAGAAAACAAAAATGTAATATTGTACATGTTTTGAAAAATATTGCACACAGTACACAATTTTCACATTTGAGAGTTGCAAAATCCTATACACAACATGTTTGTCTCCTGACCTGAGGATGCAATTAATAAAATATTAAACTGAGATAATATTTGGGAGTGCTGCTGCAAGTTTATTTATGGTCTAGACACGTTTTACTGAACCCTTGTTTGTATGTTTGGGGAGCCTTTTCTTCTTTCAGAGGGACAAAAGTCTGCGGCGGGCCCCCGTTCTGAATAACTGCGTTTACTTTCTTTAGTTTGTGATCTGGATTCCCAGAGAACAGAAGAAAACGTTTCAAACCTGTACGTTCCTTCCATGTAAACCAGGAGAATCTAGTTTTAATAATTCATCCAATCCAATATTTCCAAGAAAAAAAGAACTATCAAAAACGTTACTTCTATGCAGTTATTATAAATGAAAAGGAGAAGGTTGAAGGCTAGCCTCTCCTCCTCACACAGGAGCGGCACGCGCCCACGATTAACCCACTGCTACAGAAAATGAAAGCAGACACGGTTAATTCCTACAATCACTTTCCAGTTTAATAAACGATAACAAACTTTTTAAAACAGACGAATAAAAATATGGATTCAGGTTTTCACTGAATCACAATACTGAAATCTGAAGCCTTCCACCCTCAGATTTCTGCCAAAGACAAGGACACGCCTCTCTCTCGCTTTCTATGAGCGCTGCCAGCCTCAGAGACTCCTTCAGACCAAGAGAAGAGATGCTGCAGGATAGAAGCCTCTGCTGAAAAGGTAGGCTACGCACTCGTGCTTTTCTGCATTCTTTCATTTCTAGCAAATGCATCACACCGTCTCTTTCTGGCTCAGCGCTGCTCTGCGACTGGAGACAAAGCTTGGTGTTAGTCAAAGCTGAAGTTTCCTCAGGAGAGCTTTAACAGAACAAAGAAGGACGCTCGGAGGAGACAGCAGCAGGAGATGCTTTGATTGCGGAATATAATGAACACGAAAGCAAAACACGCCAAGAAGACTCCACTCTGACTGAAGCATCAACACAAAGCGAGAGGAATTAAATAAAAATGTGGATTGTTGGTACCTTGCATCGGTGCATTTTGATTCCCAGGAGATAACAGAGGAAGAAGACGAGGAAAACCTAAAGTACAAAAAACTTCCAAGGTTGAAAACCTGGAGGGAAACCACCTGAAAGGGTTCTCGAAGAGGAGGAGCAGGAATAGAGGACTTTTGGGATTGCTGTTCACGCACAATTAATCAAACAGCCTCCACAAACTCAAACCTTTTAACTTTAATCATCTGAGGAAGATTTACAGGCAAAATGCTTCCCAACGTGAGCAGCACCGATGCAACGGAAAACAAATCCCAGGTTAAAACAGATGATGACAACAAAGACCGGAATGCAGCAGAGCCGCTCAGCGAGCCTTTAACGGAAGAAGCAGGCGGCTGCACTCACCTGGAGCGGGATGAAACACGTTTAACTGAAAGCGATGGAGCTCAGATGATCGTCGAGGAAGAGGAGGATGAACCGGGAGAGACAAAGGCTCTGAGTCTGGGTCAGAGGGCGGTGTTTTTTGGGGCGGGGCTGGTGGGGGGACTGGTGGGAGTCTCCGGAGCCATCGCCGGGGGGTTCGCTCCGGCCGCTCTGGGCCTGATAGCAGCTCCCGTTATTGTGATCGCAGCTGGAGCCGCAGTGATGGTCGAGGCAGCTGCCGAGAAACTCAGAGGAGCGCTCAGAGACTGTTCCAAGAAGACGGAGGACAACTGAAGTGGACGCTTGAGAGGATTCCTTTACTAATGCTTTAACAGTAAATGTGTGTTACAGACATCGTGTGAAATTAAATAGAATGCTTAAGGAATTAAGAAAAAATAAAAACTTAACAGGGAGAGAAAAGTTTAAAATATCTAGTTGTCCCTTTTTGCTTAAGTGTTCTATAGAATACTGAAGGAGACAACAGACGGAGTGTATAATGTGGAACGTTTACCGTTGACGATCATCTTAAAAGTTCCAGAAAAGGTCTGCTGTCACAACAGCTAATGTTGGTTCCCCCAAAACACTAAATATGATTGGGAACTGCATAATTGTGGTAAAAAAAAATGCCCATTTAGAATATCGTTATCCATGAAGTCCAGCCTTAATCCTGCCGTCTACGCCAAAATAAGATTTAAGATAACGTCTCAAAACACAGAACAAAAACTATGTGACATGGCATGCCTCAAACAGTATTATTTAATATAGCAGACAAATAAAGCACATCAAAATTAGGAAAAACTATGGAGAATTGTTTGGGGGAGAAGCGGACATATAACTGCTTTCCCTGACATCCAGAGAACCATGAGTCTTCAGCACAGGTGAATAGAGCATAAAGAAAAAATCAACTTAATTAGGAAATTACCAATAACTTCTGAACCTAACCGTAGGTAAATATAAGCTGTCCCTTGTTAGCATCTATAGTTTGATTTAAATCTGGCCCAGATCATACCTGTGTTCCGGCCAGTTGCATACAACATATCTGTATTCATATCTGTATTTAGAAAGATTAGAACCAGATATGGTCCAGTGCAATACCAGTTCTTTGTCAGTCCTGAACCAGACATGTGGTTAATAAAGATAAGTGCCATACAGCACACATGTTCTAGAGCAGTTCCGTATCAGATCCGGGCCAGTTTTGTACCAGAATTGGGCCAGTTTTGTACCTGATTTGGGCCAGTTTTGTACCTGATTCGGGCCAGTTTTGTTCCAGAATTGGGCCCGTTTTGTACCTGATTTGTACCAGTTTTGTTCCAGAATTGGGCCAGTTTTGTACCTGATTTGGGCCAGTTTTATACCAGATTTGGGCCAGTTTTGTACCTGATTTGGGCCAGTTTTGTACCAGATTTGGGCCCGTTTTGTACCAGAATTGCGCCAGTTTTGTACTAGAATTGGGCCAGTTTTGTACCAGAATTGCACCAGTTTTGTACCAGATTTGGGCTCGTTTTGTACTAGAATTGGGCCAGTTTTGTACCAAATTGTCCCAGAATTGGGCCAGTTTTGTACCTGATTTAGTCCAGTTTTGTACCAAAATTGGGCCAGTTTTGTACCAGATTTGGGCCAGTTTTGTACCTGATTTGGGCCAGTTTTGTACCTGATTTGTACCAGTTTTGTACCTGATTTGTACCAGTTTTGTACCAGAATTGGGCCAGTTTTGTACCAGATTTGTACCAGTTTTGTACCAGAATTGGGCCAGTTTTGTACCAGATTTGGGCCAGTTTTGTACCAGATTTGGGCCAGTTTTGTACCTGATTTGGGCCAGTTTTGTACCTGATTTGGGGCCAGTTTTGTACCAGATTTGGGCCAGTTTTGTACCTGATTTGGGCCAGTTTTGTACCTGATTTGGGCCAGTTTGTACCAGATTTGGGCCAGTTTTGTACCAGAATTGTTTCCCAGCGTTGGGTTGCGGCTGGAAGGGCATCCTCTGCGTAAAACATATGCCAGAGAGTTGGCGGTTCATTCCGCTGTGGAGACCCCGAAAGGGAAGAAAGCCGACATGAAGATGAATGAATGAATGTACCAGAATTGGGCCAGTTTTGTACCAGATTCGGGCCAGTTTTGTACCAGATTCGGGCCAGTTTTGTACCAGATTCGGGCCAGTTTTGTACCAGATTCGGGCCAGTTTTGTACCAGATTCGGGCCAGTTTTGTACCAGATTCGGGCCAGTTTTGTACCAGATTCGGGCCGGTTTTGTATCAGATTCAGGCTGGTTTTGTACCAGATTCGGGCCAGTTTTGTACCAGATTCGGGCCAGTTTTGTACCAGATTCGGGCCAGTTTTGTACCAGATTCGGGCCAGTTTTGTACCAGATTCGGGCCAGTTTTGTATCAGATTCAGGCTGGTTTTGTACCAGATTTGGGCCAGTTTTGTATCAGACTTGGGCCGGTTTTGTACCAGATTTGGGCCAGTTTTGTACCAGATTCGGGCCAGTTTTGTATCAGACTTGGGCCGGTTTTGTACCAGATTTGGGCCAGTTTTGTACCAGATTCGGGCCAGTTTTGTATCAGATTTGGGCCGGTTCAACACCAGATTTGGGCCAGTTCAACATTATGTCTTGACCAGTTCGGTATCAGATGCTGGACCAGTTTCATACCAGAATTGGGCCAGTTTACTTTTATATCTTGGTCAGTTCTGTATCTGATCAGGGCCAGCTCTGTGCCAGATTTTTGTCAGTCACTAACCAGTTCTTGGCTATTTTCATGCCAGATATCTATCTATTATGAACATAAGTTCATGAAGCAATTTCTTTAAAAGAAACCTAATCTAAAGATCTAGATACTACTACCTATACGAGGGAAAGACAGCACGAGGCGAAGTGCAGAACTATAGAATCTCTTGAGGTTTTTAATTAACTAAGTACTTGAGTAATTGGAAAAGCAGTGTAAATAAAAGCAGTGTAAATAAAAGAAGCGCTCATTTTTACTCTATTCAGCTCTGGGCTACAGATCAGTTCTTTACCGCGGTAAGCTTGTCGAGCAGGTTGGGATTGTTGTTCAACTATATCAATATAAATAGGAATGTAAATCACTCTGAATCCATTCTGGGTCTGATTACTGTGTTTACAAACGGAGACAAGAATGAATGGTTTAAAGGGTTTATCGTTTAAAGTCTTTGTGTGTTTACAGTCTTTGCTGCCTGTGAGGGAGGTGACGGGTGGAGGTGACGGGTGGAGGTGACGGGTGGAGTAGGGGGGGTCTCCGGGCAGCGATGGGTCCTTCCTTTGGGAGGACATAAATTCGGTGCACGGAGACTTTCGCTCTCTTTTCAGCTTTCTTTCTTCTCTACTCACGAGTAGATCTTCCAGCTTCAATAAAGCTTGATTTCAGTGTTTGTTTAAATGAGAAGTGCAAAATAAAGTTACTGTCGTGCTGCTGTTCTGCACCCGGCCTCCGGATTGATTTCTACAAGAGAGAGAGTTTTTAATTTCCATCACACAGGTGACAGTGTTTCACAAGAAGTTCTCCAGCGAATCCCGTCGTGATGCACAGGATCTTCCAGAACATCAGTGAAGGACTTTTACCAAGCTTTCGAGCTGAAACATTTTTCTGCTGAACATGTGCTAGTTATAGTCACAGATATGAGTTTTTGTTAGTTTTGATATTGATTATTAAGGTTTGTCACTGATGACTGAAAGACAAATCATTCATTTATTGTATGCGTGGGTTTTGGTGTGGGACAATACGTAGCTGTTTTTATTTGGTTCCTGTTATGTTCTCTAGCGTGTTTGATGCGTGTTTCAGTGGCGTCAGTGTGTTCTAAAAGAGTGAAAATGGTAGATACCTTTTACCTTTATTCTCTACTCACACAAACATAAATCACACAGAAACAAACTATTTTAGATTTTAGTATAAATTCTATGATCGTGTGAATTAAAAGACCCAAAATGCAATGGGTCTAGCAGAACCCCAACTCTGTAGGTAACAACAATGAGAACATTATGCATTTCAATTCTAAATGTAAAGAAAATAACGTTAAAAAACAAACACTAAATCAAGTATATTTGCTGTTTAAATCACTAAAGTAAATCAATGAGTCCACACTGAGTAACAATAATAGGAATCGCACACAAGGGTTAAAACGCGCCCGCCATACACCACCCGCTGATGGGCGTTGTTCTGGGGGAGCGAGAACAAACACTCGGTGCTGCCCTCCCCACGATGCCACCCAGCGCACCGCCCACATCAGATTTATCTAAAGCCACTCCTGTAGAGCACCAACCATTTTAACCTGACATTTGTAAACATTTTACTTGAAAAATCCCAGAAATGTTTCTCTGGAAGCTCCTGGACCAGCAAATGTTTCCCTTGTTATAGAACGGGCAAAAATAGTTGGTAAAATATATTGAAATGCTCTTAAAAAATAAGATGTTTGTGGTTTGCTTCAACAGTCGATGGAGGCTCGATTCCAAGCATCAAGAGATGAGCTGCAGCTGAAACAACTGCGACGCTCGAACTCGTTCATCAACCTAACCCAGTCCCACAAGCCATTGCTACATCGTTG
The DNA here is from genome assembly GCA_900490495.1 of Danionella dracula. Lineage (NCBI taxonomy): Eukaryota > Metazoa > Chordata > Actinopteri > Cypriniformes > Danionidae > Danionella > Danionella dracula. Next base: position 5,656 of record UELW01000397.1, on the reverse strand, counting down.
GAATTTTCCAGTAAATGAGTCAAGAAGTTGTTTACAGTAACTCTTACCTTACAGTAGCCTCGTTTGGAAACTTCTCTAAGAACGAAACAGCAGAGATTGAACCTAGAGTCCTCTGAAGTTTACTAGAGTGGCCAGATATTCAACAGCTGCTGCAGCAGTTAGCTATTTTACCTGATGCTAGATAGCGCATCACATTAAATATAAACACGGATTTTCCTGATGAAACAAGCAATACGTCTCGTTTCCTGCGTCAAAACTGAACTGGATGAGTTTGAACGGACTCTTTCAGAATACTAACGTGTTAAAAAAAAGCTTTGAATTTTAGACTGTTCATCTACACTTGAGTTTCTTACTGAAAAACACAAAATCTCTTTAGAAATCTGAATATCGAAAAGAAAAGAAATATCTCTGAGTCGTGGAGCTCTAGTGTGAGGAGTTTGGGGTTAAGAGTTCCCAGAAAAGTAGTCACAGGTGTGCGTGAAGGAATGTGAATTCCATCGGTGTATTTGAGGACGAAACGACTCCAGAACATCACGGAAATCTCACCTTCATTTTTAAAAACATGTCCCATGTAAGAGGAGAAATAAAACCCAGAACCCTCGTTCTGTTACGTTCAGCTGCAGGAACATCTTTCTGATGCGGTTCATTCAGCTCTGAGTTCAACACTGCTCAAGTGTGCGTGAACATCTGCGAACATGTGAGCGTTCGCTAAAGAACAAGATCTCACGAACATCCTTTTATAAATTCACCTCAATTCACCTCAATCAAGCATCGATCTCATTTTCTTAGCCACAAATATTCCTCACAGCTGCCAGAGACATATTTCTGAGGCTGTTTCAGCTCTGAGTTCAACACTGCTCAAGTGTGCACTGCAAAAAATGAATTCTAAGCAAAGCTGAAAATGCTTAAAATCGGATTGAAAATCTTGATTTGCTTATTTTAGGAAGAATTTTCTCATTTAAACCTTTTGGGTATAGATTACTGAGCTTATTTTGAGAAAATAACACTTCTTATTCTTATTCTGGTCATTTATTTCTTAAATTAAGAAACTATTTGAAACAAGTTGCTGATTTTGCCACTGATCTTAAAACAAAAATCTTAAAAGAAGAATTTTTGACTCAACATATTCTTATATCAAGAATGTTACTTATATTTTATTTTAAGAAATCAATGTTAAATACTGGTAAAAACATGCATCTTGGAACAAGAAAAAAATCTAGTTCTAGTCTCGATCAAGTAAAGGTAAGAACATTTAATTTCTTGAAATAAGACTCAAATGTTTGTGAAAAGAAAAGAAGAAAAAGGATCTACACTGTAAATAAATCATCAATACCTTAAACCTTAAAACCCGTCCAGTTGTGATCTAACTTTGATGGAAGAGATATGAACTTCAAAAAAGCACTCTTAAAACAAGAAAAAAATCTAAAATATAGATAAACTCTTCCTAGATCAAGCAAGAGATTCTGCTAATGGGGCGAGAGAATTTAAGTTGGAAAGAATTCTTAAAATGAGCAAAAACGTCTAGCTGGTAACGAATGCTGTTGGATATAAAAGAAAATAGACAAAAACTCTCAAAACAAGTCTTTCCAAGCTGTGAAACTGCTCTGAAACTAGAATATATATAACTTGTATCTCGTCTCTAGTGGTTTTAAAACTAGACAATCTGTCTTAAAACTAGGATGTTTTCTCTTTTAGTTTAATAAAGTTTATCGTAGCGGTCAGAGCGCTCACATGTGGAGCTGAAGCCTCGGGGTTCGAATCCAGCTCTGGTCCTTCACTGATCTTCTCCTCTGAGCTCTTCTGAGAGTTCTTCCTCTCTCCTATCTGAACTGTCCTAACTAAAAATAGTTCTAGTTTTAAGAACCCATATTCTACTTTAAGAACTAAAATTCAGCACAAACTTTCTTAATTTAAGGTGATATATACTTATTTTAATAGAAAAATTTCAAAGTTAGTCTTAAATAAAAGAGAAAACATTCTAGTTTTAAGACAGATTGTTTAGTTTTAAGAGCACTAGAGACTAGATACAAGTTGGAATATTCTAGTTTCAGAGCAGTTTTACATCTTGGAAAGACTTGTTTTGAGAGTTTTTGTCTATTTTTAAGATCCAACAGCATTAGTTACCAGCTATCAGCATTTTTCTAATTTTAAGAATTCTTGCCAAGCCAAATTTGCTCGCACCCATTAGCAGATTTTTTTGCTTGATACAGGAAGAGTTTAACTTTATTTGAGGTTTTCACTCTTGTTCCAAGAGTACGTTTTTTGCAGTGTGGGAACTATGAACCTTACCATCGATCTCTTTATCTACAAATATTCCTCACAGCTGCCAGAGACATATTTCTGAGGCTGTTTCAGCTCTACTGTACGGAGGTGATTATCTCTTCTGATTGTCCTCTCTCAGTCGCTGAACCAGAACTTCTGGTCCATAATGTACAAATGTATTAACATCAGTTTCGCGCTCAACCTCGAGATTAAAAGATTTGCATAAATCCCTGCCAGTCACAAACTGACAGCTCTGTTTTCTCAGCTGCTTTTCTCTTCTAGCTTTAAATGTCTCCTGAATGGAACTCTCAGTCGAACGATGCTGATTGACTTCATAGCAGACCAAAGTCCCTCGAGGGTTCTTCGTCATCGAGGAGGCCTTGTGTTTTTTTTGCACTTCAACAGAAACGTTGACTGAATCTTTTTTCTGCAGCGTCGCTTGGAAACGAGCTTTTGTTTTTCACTTGTTTTGTGTTAAAGTGCAATGCGAGTAAGTTGTGTGCTTCACAAATAAACTTTTGTTTTGGAGAGATTTCTTCTTTAGCACACAGGCTTATTTTAGTATGTTTTCAGTACGCAGCACATTTCGTCTGCAGTTTCAGTGCACTGATGTAAAGGACCATGAAACTCTGGATTTAAACATAATGAGATTTTCAGAGACTTAAATGTGTTGAACGTTATTAAATATAGTTGTATTGTCCTTTAGATTCAATGGTGGAGGAAACGTTTATATTTATGCTGTTCATCTTAGTTATTATTGAGCTGGACCTCTGTTACACTAACACAGGGGTCGGCAACCTGCAGCTCTTTAGCGCCGCCCTAGTGGCTCCCTGGAGCTTTTTCCAAAAAGTTTAAAAATGGAAAAAGGGGAGGTAGGGGAGGTAAAAAATATATATATATTTTAATATGGTTTCTATAAGAGGACAAACATTCTTAACGTTTTCCAATGCTGTAAAAGAGTGTAGAATAAATATTTAATTTCAACATTTCCGTAGAGAAGATTTGCGTCATAGCCTGCGACACACGCTTCTACCAGCAGGGGGCAGGTTCCGGTGTTCTATCGGATTCTCCTGCCTCGTAATTTTTTCCTGCCGCAGCAAAAAAATGATGGCTTAGTCTGTTAGTTTTCCCTACCCCATATAATTTTCTTTCCTCATTCTGCTGCATATATCGATGTATGACGATCAATTATTTGGTCTTTTAGTCATTTTGGTTAAACTGGGATGTTTTGATTTAGCAGACGGACAAAACAGCGTGATTTCACACTCGCGTATAAAAGTGCTGTTTGTATGACTTCAATAAAAAATAGACAGTGAGACGAATCAAGCTCTTAATAAGATGGAAAATGACGCGGTTCATGTTATGCGCATGCGTACAATGATGCGGCAGTTAAAAGTTACGGGTAGAGGAATCTGATGGAACACCGGCGGCTGTGTGAAGGGCCCCGGACCCCGAAGAGAAAAATAACTGAGAGAACAGAGGGTTCAAGGGTTCTTGGAGCGAATCGTTAGCATTGATTGCAGATGCGGAAGATCTCCTGAATGTTTTCTTCTGCAGAGAGAAGTTACGAATAACAAGAAGAGAAACGTGGAGAGATATTTCCAGCGAAGGCTGTTTTTATGAAGTGATTTCTTATTTTTGTCAGTATATATTTGGAATGACACTTAGGGAAATTATCAAATCAAACATACATTGTATTAATTAGATTTTATATACTTTATCTTTTCAAAAGGCTGCAGTTTTATTTTTATAATTGCAGGCTGTGTTTTATTGCTTTGAGTGTTGCTCAGATAAGAGACGCGTTACACACGTTCCATTCTGATGATGTTTTTTGGAATCCTCAAAATAAAAATGACATCAAAAATCGGATTTCTTCATTGCATTTCTTTAATTTCATCAAAGCATTCAAACATAATTCATTAATGTTATAATGAAGTTAAACTTGAGGCGGCATCGTACAACAGAGTCGTCACGTGGTGCGTCGTTCTCTACAGGAAAAATAAACATTTAATCATGAAGGCTCATTATGTATTTGTAACCAACTTAGTAATTTTTATAGTAGCTAATATAGATACATAAAGCATGTGTTGTCTTCATTATAAGGCTTATACAAGGCTTTTCATTTTTTGCGGCTCCAGACATATTTGTTTTTTGTTTATTTGGTCCAATTTGGCTCTTTCAACATTTTAGGTTGCCGACCCCTGACGTAAGAGAAGATGCGCTGTGTTCATTATTAAGGACACGTAACTCTTGTGAGACTCGTAAGACCGCGCAGCAGTTTGTTTCTGTGGTGCAAAGGTTCTGAGAGGACTCACGGTTTCCTCGTGATGCGGTTAGAACCCTGCGGACTGCTTTTGCAGCTCTTTTCTTCGCTATGCATTCAGTTTTCTGAATAATGAAAAGAAAAGAAATATCCCTGAGTCGTGGAGCTCTAGTGTGAGGAGTTTGGGGTTAAGAGTTCCCAGAAAAGTAGTCACAGGTGTGCGTGAAGGAATGTGAATTCCATCGGTGTATTTGAGGACGAAACGACTCCAGAACATCACGGAAATCTCACCTTTATTTTTAAAAACATGAAATAAAACCCAGAACCCTCGTTCTGTTACGTTCAGCTGCAGGAACATCTTTCTGATGCGGTTCATTCAGCTCTGAGTTCAACACTGCTCAAGTGTGCGTGAACATCTGGGAACATGTGAGCGTTCGCTAAAGAACAAGATCTCACAAACATCCTTTTATAAATTCACCTCAATTCACCTCAATCAAGCATCGATCTCATTTTCTTAGCCACAATTATTCCTCACAGCTGCCAGAGACATATTTCTGAGGCTGTTTCAGCCCTACTCTACGGAGGTGATTATCTCTTCTGATTGTCCTCTCTCAGTGGCTGAACAAGAACATCTGGTCCATAATGTACAAATGAATTAAAAACACCCTTTAAACAGCCTCAACCTCAAAAGATCAACACAAGTCTTTGCCAGTGTTACATCTCTAGAGCTCAGTTCTCGTGTCTAATGAATGGCATTTCTTTCACCACCTGCTTAAACTCAATCAGAAGAAGTTGATTGAGGTGAGAACTGACAAAGAACAGGTCCTTCAAGGGTTATTCATCAACGAGGAGGCCTCAAGCACACTTGCTCTCATGAGAAAGTGTTTTGTTGTTTTGCTGAGCGAAGACAAGCCTCAACTTTCACAGCATCACAAAACCCTAAAGCCCTGAGGTTTGAAGATACGAAGGTCTCCATCAGCTGAAGACGGAACCTGTTTTTTCAGAAGCTGTTTGCTCTGCGGCAGAAATGTTTTCTGCAGGAGTGCTGCTCGGAAAGAGCGGCTTCTCTTCTCAAACGCAATCTGAGGGACGCTGAGCGACAGAAAGAGGATTCTTTGATTCGTTGAGGAG
>UELW01000049.1:3342500-3368553 GCA_900490495.1 Danionella dracula | reverse complement strand
GAGAAGCGGTTTATATAGTTTGCCATGACAACAAAGCCAATAAGGCAAAATTATGACTAAAGTCATCATTTTTTATGATAAAAAAAACATATAATAAAGTAAACTCGCAGAGCCATTTTAACATTTTGTTTATTTTCAAGTTCCATTTAATAAAGCAATGTCTTTTAAAGTGAAGGACCACTCTTTGCACAACTTGGAAAAGCTTTTTTCTCTACAGGTAATCTCAATAAAATTTGAGGGCTTTTTGTTGTATTTAGGAATTTATAAAGCCTTGGCTGTATGGCTTCCATCCTTTTCCTTGACAGTTTAAATTATGTCTCGTCTTCTGGCTGTGTGTGGCTTCCATCTTGTTTCCTGCTAGTTTTGTAATTGTCTTTGTGGCTTCCATTCAACTAATTATTAGCTGTGTGGACATCCTGTTCTCTGGTAGTTTAAAAGTTATTTTGTTTCCTTGTTGTCTGGCTTTCATCTTGTGCCCTGATAGTTTAAATGCTATCTCATCTATTGGCTATGTGGCATTTAACAGTTTTCATTATATTTTAAATGTTGTTCATCTCATGGCTGTTTATCTTCCAACTTGATCCTTGATTGTTTAAATGCTTTCTTGTCTCCTTGATGTGTGGCTTCCAACTTGTTCCTTGGTAGTTTTCATGCTGTCTCGTCTCCTAGTGGTGTAGCTTCCATCCTGATATCTTATAGTTTAATTATTGTCTTATTTCCTGGCTGTGTGGCTTCCAACTTGTTTCTTGGTTATTGAAATGCTTTCCCGTCTCCTGGCTGTGTGGCTTCCAACTTGTTCCTTGGTAGTTTGCATGCTGTCTTGTCTCCTGGTGGTGTAGCTTCCATCCTGCTCTCTGGAAGTTTAATTATTGTCTTATTTCCTGGCTGTGCGGCTTCCAACTTGTTTCTTGGTCTGAATGCTGTCTTGTCTCCTGACAGTGTGGTTTTAATCTTGTTCCATAGTAGTTTAAATGTTGTCTCATTTGTTGACTGTGTGCCTTCTATCTTGTTCCATGGCAGCTTAATAGTTTTTTTGTTCTCTGGCTTGGTGGCTGCTCATATTGTTGAATAGCCCCTGTATCATCTGTGTTTAGCTCCTCAGTTTGGTGGGCCTCTAAGGCCTTTTTTTTTTACTTTCCCTGGTTCAGCGTTCATGTTTACTTTCTTCTGTATCTGTGATGACTGATGAAAGTGTTTCTATCCTAAGCAAAGCATAGTCGTATCCTTATAAGGGACTTTCATGCTGACTTTGGCATGCCAATAAACCTTTGTATTTTTGAGAATTGTGTGCTTGCTCTGTTCCCTGATAATAGCTAAGACCTAATGCAATTAGGGTTTTCTGCTTTTTATGTATGACGAGTGAAATCTTTGGCAACTATTCATTGGAAAATCAAATGGTGCCAGATCTGATGAACAGATGTCTTGAAATCTTGCCACAGATTTAAAAAGAGGTTTTGGGAGGAGACTTATAACCAGTCTAACCAAGTAGCATGCATTGATTTTTAAACAATGTTTACATTCTTGCATAGCTTCAGCCATAAGTTAAGGATTGGTGTTGGAAGATGAACCTCAACCTGTAGTTCTTAAGGCTTTTGCAGGCTCCAACACGATTTCTTCATAAGATCAACTTCATTTTCCCATTCACTTTGGAACCACAATGTTTCCCATAGTTACCATTCTCAGGCTGTTAGTTAAGCCGTTTATTACACATTGCATTATTTTAAGCCAAACCATTTTGATCTGTTGAGACCTAAGCACTTTCTGTCATGTTTGCTTTGTCTCCCACACTGCTTCTTTTTTGCTGGATCAAAAAAGACTTTTTGCCACTCTTCCTCTGAAACTGCAATTGCCCTGCTTCAGTTTACCTAGCCTAAATTCAATTTAAGTGAAGGGACACCTAGTCTTGGTGAGTTTGAATGCCCTGTACCCTTCATTTCAGAGACTGAATGCGACTGAATGCCTTTCATAAAAATTAAGTGGCACTCTAATGTGTTGTTCTATCACAAACTGTATGTATTTGTTTTATAAGTGGTTTAACTTTAATACTTTTGGAATAGACTGATTATTATTAACAATAAAAACATACTTACAAACCTGTTAAACCTAGCAAATAATACAGGTTAGATTGATTATGTTTCTAAACAAATTGTCTTCGATATTGTTAGTTTTGTTACAACTGCCTTAATTTTATTAATTAAAATGAAAATGTCCACTGCTTGATTTGCAGTGATTCATTAAAAAATCTATTGAATTGCAATGCTTGCATAACTGCTAATGATTTAAGGTTTGTGTAATGACTCGATTACATTAACATACATTTTGGAACACATTCTTAAACAGCACAATCTTTTACAGTTTAGCTGGGAGTTTGAAACAGGTGAAAATGGAATGATTCTTGTTATCTTACACCCTGGGAACAAGTGAACCAGCTCACATTGAGTTATGGCTACATTAGACGTTTGTCTGAAGTTAACCCTCTATCCCAACACCTAAAATCCACCACAAAATCTTTTAACGAAACAGGTAAACAATTATCTCTGTCTACATTTTTTATTTCAGTCTATGTGAATAGTTTCTAGCAATACAGTGACATTTTACCACCTAACAAGGCAAACATAAATCGATCCACAGCTGAACCATTTCAACTTGATGATTCCAGATGTGATTCAAGGCATTTGGAATAAAAGAAAACCCCAACCAGATGCCGGTCGAGTTCCAGAGGGATGAATTATAAGGTACATATGAACTGATGTGAAACGTTGTGAGAGCCCACCTAAGAATATTCAATAAAGAAGGGTTTGGCAATCCGAAAATGGCTTTCTTTTTTCTCGCACTAGCATATATGTTACAGGATTCAATTCTTTCAATCCTTTCCTCAAAGAAGAGGCAAAACTGAGTACAAAGATATAAAATTAAATTAAAATGAAAGTGGAAAGCTAGAGTAAATCTGCATTATGTGTTTTGCAATGTTTGTGCAAATACGTTGCTTTTATTGGACAGGCAGTCCAGGCTATTGCACTGTAAGAAACTGAAATATCTTTGTCACTAAAAGGGGGTACATTTTCCATAAAAATGAGCAACCAACATTCATTACTGGTGATGTGTCGTCGGTGCGCTTATCATGAGCTTACATCACATGACAAGATACCAATGTGGATTTTAACATAATTATTACTTTAAAACTATAAAATAACTTTTTATAAACACTTTTTGAATAATGTACTTGCCTTTGGATGTATCAAAGTGGTGATGCAAGTGTGCTTTATACATTAAATAAACAATTTAGCTTCTTCACTTAGTTACTCGGGCAGTGTTGCATTATTTAAAAAAAAGGAGTATTTGTTTATTTTAAAACTGTTTATCTCTGAAGTAATTAAAGATGGATTGGGAATTTTTTGGTCCCTTGCCAAGGTTTATCTACTCCTCAGGAATGTCTCAAATTAACCTTTGCAACTAATGATGTCAGTACACCGGAATGGGCAGTAAATTGTACTATATTTTCATTTCTTCTCGGCACATCAGTGCATGGATTTTCCTTTAACTACAACTAAGATGTGATTGATTTCCTGTAGCAGAATCGATATAGTCTCTCCCTATTACCAAGGTGTCTTTAATGATTTGGTTCTTTTTGTGTCTTAAATGTAGTTTGATGTAGTTGAAACTAGAATTGTCATGAAATCAATGAATGATGTGCTCTTTCTTGTTTATAATGAGGAGTTGTGGTCTGGTGGAAAAGACTGGTAATTGAAAGATTGCTGGTTCAATCTTGTCTTCAACAACCACAGCTTTGGTGCCCTTGAGCAAGGCACAAGTTTCCCGACTGCTGCCTGGCTGCCCACTGCTCCGGGTGTGCTCACGGTTTTGTTTTTTTTCAGTGATGTCTGTGTACCTGAGATATTACGGGTATGGGTCACTACATATCTGACCAACGGTATCTTTCACTTCACACTTCATCTACTAGCCTAAATGGGTTTTATGGAGGAGAATTGCGTATGTAAATGAGACTACAGTAACTAGTCTGACCAAATTATATATGTATTTTTATTCACAAATGACTCTCTAGGGATTTAATTCCAAAGTCATCTCCTGATTCTCAAAATGAAAAAAAAATTAGGCCTTAACCCTCCTGTCGTGTTCGGGTCAAATCTGACCGTTTTACAACTTATAATACTCATAAATATTATGTTTTACATCTGATTACCTCAAGACCTTATGATATCCTTCACACTGTGTACTTGAACATATAAAAGTGATGATCACCTATTTCATTCAATTTTGAGTGTTTTAATCAACCTTGTTACACCTGTGGTGGTTCCCGGTTCAAAAGTGACCATCATAGGAAATGAATGGGTATCCAGAGTAAATTCATTCAACATACAGAAAACATCCCCATACACACTGCCCCAGCTCACTCACACACACCCCTCACACACACACACACACACCCCTCACACACACACGCACACACACCCCTCACACACACACAATGTCTTTTGTGGGTACACATGTCTTTTCTGCTTATGTGCCGATCCTCTCACGTGAACCAACTTCCTAATGATACAATGTATCATATGTTTTACAAGACTATACAGGTGTCTATTATGTGAACCCATTTCTTTCCCACGCTTCTGTACCTATCACACGTGAACCACACCTTCCAGACTAATCAATGTATCATTTTTACACAACCCCATACTATATACAGCTCGATGTTTGCCTTGCATTCCTTTTACTCTGAGCACAATGAGTAGACGACTGAAGCGTTTTCTGTGGAAGAGGTTCTGGTCCAGGTTCTTGGGCATGATGAAGACACACACACACACACACCCTGTTGAGTTTGGTGTTTGGTTTTCCATTTATTTTTTGTATTATATGTTCATTTTGTAGTTCATTTTCAGTGCCAAATTGTATTTTCACTGATGTTATTTAATGTTTACATCTACAAATTGTTGTTAGACACTACTTTTAAATGTTGTTCTCAACTAAAGAATGTTTAATAAAAAAATTGGTGGTGAAATTTTTTTTGTGTGCTAATTTAAGAGCAGTTAAAACAGACCGGTCAATTTTGATCGGGAACACTAAAGTAGGGGGCTGAATGCGAACACGACCGGAGGGTTAAATCATTTTTATGGTCTTATTTTTGTGATATCAAAGTAAAACTTATCTTAAATGTGCATTTGTTGTTGTTTGAAGTTGCCCGAGATTGAGAAAATGCTCCTAAATGCAACATTTAAAAAAAATTTATTTGGGTTAGAGCTGCAATAGTCTCAGAAAACTTTCTTAAATCACCAAAAACACAAATGGGATTTTTGGTAGTGCCATAGTTTGAAAAAAAAAAATTCTCATATACAATTAAAATCATAAAAGTGATGGTTATAGTTGTCAGAGTCTGAGAAAATGCTTGAGAACACTGATTAATGCTTAAAACCTTAAAAGTGATTGTTAGGGTTGCCAGATATTGACATAAGAATCATAAATGTAAAAGTGTTTGTAAGGGTTGCAAGAGATAAAGAAATTGCACTTAAATGCTCAAAAAGATAAAAAGTCATTTGGTGTTGCTAGAAATTGAGAAAATGGTTTTAAATGTAAAAATGGGTAGTTTGAGAAAACTTTTATAAACGCTCAAAAACATAAAAGCCATAATGAGGTTTTCAAACAATCTGAATTAGCTGAAGCATGCTGTTTATTATGCAAAATGTCTTAAAATTTTGACCTGAAACCTGCAGAAATCCTGAATTAGGACTTTGAAGCACTGATGACATGTCCAAGGTGTGTGGTGATTATGCCTTGACACCAGCCTTAGTCCATTCTATATGAAGCATCCCCAAATTCTTAAATGGATTTACGCTTGAACATTTTGTTTCACATTTTTACTTATATTCAAGATACCTGACTTGAATATCAATGCTCTGTGAACAGCCAGTTTCAATTGAAATACAATTTTTGCTTTCTCTCCTGGTGAAGGGTGTCTGTGATTATAATTGGAGCACATAAATTATTTTGGAATTTTTTAGAAAAACCAACAAACCTAAAACAATCCATCAATATTGGCAGCACGAAATAAACGCTTATGATTTACAGCTTCTTTTTACTCTTACTTTGTTATATAATCTACTAAACATTGTTTTCTTAAAAGATAATCTTTTACATTTCTTGAAATAAAAACATATCAAGGTGAAACGTCTTGTTTTGGGATCTGCGGTAAAATGCAAAATGTGTTTCAGAAAAAGCTGTTAATTGAAAGAGAGAAAGCATTTTATTCTGCCTAAGACAACTCGTCATATTTTCCAAAAAAAACAATAGATAAATACAGGCAGGCATGGGTATGTCAGTATCATCATGTTTATTTGCACAGGATGAATGTGAGTAACAACAACACACGAACACGCACGCACATGCGCACACAAACACACACACACTCCTCAGACAAATATACGTAAATAAATACTCATCACAGTATCTCTTGGGTTTGCAGGTATTCTGAGCTGGATCCATGGAACAATTTCGCCATCTCATCGGCTGGTTGACGAGGAGGAGAGGTGGGAATCTTGTTAACCAAGGTAAAAGCGTAGCAGGTTTGATTCCAGGAGAAGTCCAATAGGAACAACTATGGAGAATGACAAGACTGGGTGATGATGTGAGGTAAGAGGTTGGTTTAAATGGGCATGGAGTGCTGGTTAGTGCTGTACTTCACGTTTTTCTTTGAGCATGTTAAGGCTCTGTTCTTCTTCAGCCATATCTTGTGAGACCCCTTTTGAACGTTTTTGATGGATCTTAGAGAAAGGTAAGAAAACCAACATATACATTTTTTTACCGTAGCCTTCCCTGTCATTGTGTAACTTAAAAGAGAGACCAATCTGAATGGCAACAAACAAGTTAAACACTGCTGATTCAGTCAAGTTTATTTAAGAAAATTGTAGTAACTTTTGAATCATTTTGCTACTGAAACAAAAATGCTACCGGTCCCATTCAATTCAATGATCTTTGCTAACCTCTGCTAAAAGTAGCATGGCCAGATCAGTTGAAAAGTTAAAAAGATGCAGAATGAATCTTGTTCCTTCAAGTGTTTCAGAGAGCATAAAACCAAGGGTAAAAGTATTGCCTTCTACAGTGCATTTAACACTCATGCTGTATCCAGACATGCATAGCTCGTTTTTAGCTGTTAGTAATGCTTTATTCAGCAGAGAGAACACCTGGAACATTCCACTCTCTGTTACCTGTGTTCTCACACAGAAAATTATCTAAAATTGATGATTAACAGTCAGTGAAGCAGATTCAAACAGGTGCTCAATGAAAATGATGTCTATATGATGTGCCATCTGGCTAACTCAGCAACTATTGGTCGCTCAGATGTTATACTAATATTAGCGTGCACAGGATGGAGCGAGGAGGATTAAATTTGCACATATTGGGGCCAAATGTGGAATGTAGTGCAAGTTGAGGAATGGAATATTTCTATCAAGGTCAGACGCTCTTAGCTTTGCTCAGACTGTTGACAACCTGCACAGTCAATGATCCTCAAAAGCTTGTATTTATCTGAGAGGATTTACTAATAGCTGGACAGATGGGATGGCGGAGAGGAGGGTTAGGAGTTAAAACAGTTAATGTGGCTGGTTCCTTCACTCCATCGTCCATGAGAGGATCCCTTCGGATAAACGTGGAGAATTAGTGGGATAGGGGGAGGAAGTTGGACCACAGCTTCACCTCTAAAATCCTCTCAGCAAGTAATGAAACGGGATGATTTTAATCATGTGGCATGAGAGTCTTGCTGGAGTTAATAGCTATGCTTTTTCGTGCTTTCCTTCAAATTCATGAGGTTTAAAGCGTGAAAACAATCACATTTCCTGTTTAAACCCTGTTACGTGATGGTTTTACATTTTCACATACTTTTACAGTGAGCAAGATTAACTTAATAGCTACATGTTTATCTCCAGGGGAAAATGAAGAGGTTAAACCGAAGGCTCTAGGAGTATGTTGGCAGCATGCTGTTGTAGCAATAAGAAGTACTTATTCTCAGCTCAGAGCTTCCAGGTTCAAGCTTTGATTTGTAGTGAGAAGATTTTGCATGTTCTTCTCGTTCTAGCGATGATTTAGTTTAGACCAGGGGTCTAACTCAATTCCTGGAGGGCCACAGCCCCTGCAGGTTTTTGTTCCAACCTGTTTCAAGAGACAAACCAGTAGCTTCAAACAAACCCAGAGAATTTTAATCTGTGGAATCAGGTTTGTTCAGTTAAGGTTGGAGCAAAACTGCAGGGCTGTGGCCCTCCAGGAATTGAGTCTAAGACCACTTGTTTAGGTAATCGTCTCACAGTCCAAAATACAGGGTCATTAGTGTGACTAGTTATAGGTGTGGCCATGTAAGAAAATGATGACTTGTCCAGGTCTTTTTTGCCCAATGGGAGATTGAATAAGTAGGCGCCTAAGGCCATTAAGGGGACAGGTGCACTTTTCCAAAAAAAATGCAGTTTTGGTCCCTTGCTATTAAACAAAAAAGGTTTCTCCAGCAACTAAATCAAATTCTTAGGCCTGCATCCCTATAGGAGCACCAAATGCAGCTCGGGATGAGGTTTAACCCCTTGTATGGTGTTCCTTTTCAGCTTTACTTAACAAAAAATTAATTATTGTAATTATTATTTCAAGCTGAGACTCACTGGGCTTGCCTCATTTTCTGTGAAGAACAACTATTAGAACTCATTTTTAATGAGCACATAGTGTATTCCTCCCCCTACACATTATGTTACATACAAGGTGTTTGGGTCTACTGGATCTGGGACATCATGGACATTATGCACATTTTTACATTAAAACTCCAAATACAACGGGTCCATCAGATCCGCTAACACTATCTGAATAACAATAATAAGAATGGCACTAAATGATCAGGGTGGGCTCTCTTGTATGTACTGGTTGCTGAAGAATATATTAATTGACAGGACTCCCTTTACAATCTGAAATGACACAAATAAAATAAAACATTTTGCAGCCTGAACTGGACTTGCATAGCAATGTTTTAGTTAACCATTAGCACGTCATGGTCAAGTTTGTCACATCTAAAATTCAGATGTAATTGAATTGTTGTAATATAATTTAATTATATGTAAGCAGAGTCTGACAAAATCGGTTTTAATGTAATACAGAATAAATGGGGCAAACATTAACCCCTTTATGAAAATGTAATTGTTATTTGGCAACAATTTTAGCAACTTGTGGTATGAAATATTAATGCTTACTTTAAATCATTTTGGAAATATATGACAAAAAAAAAATTCTGTTGTTGAATTTTTTTTTTCCTTTTTGCATTTGAAGAACAGTGCAGCTTCTTTCCATCTGTCTTTTACTGAAAAAAAAAACATGCAATGCCTACATCTGGCTCTTATCTGCCATCCATACATATATTTTTGTGTACTTTCTTTCAATTTAGCTGTAGAGATAACGTCCAGTTCCATATATGCTCACAGCAAGTTAGGGGTCAGAGATTGAGTTCATTCAGTCAGCATGCAGAATTTGGCCCAAGTTGTACGGACAAGTAATCCTAATATAATTGCCAAATATCGTAATCAAGTCTAAGTAACCAAAGTAATCATCAGTGGGATCTTTTTTTCAGTTATAGACATCTTATCATAAAGTTAGCATGGTTCTCAGATTTCAAGATTTTTTTTTCCAAGGGCTTTGTTTTCTTCCACATGTGTACGGTGAATACGCTATTGGCAAAAGCCTAAATATAATTTTATGTACCGTTGCGTTAGCCAAACATTAGCTGACAAAGAGACTTAACAGATAATAGTGAAAAAGCAGCTATTATGTTATTTTTTAAATGACCTCTCGTGTTGTGAGAAACATAGCTTAAGGTTTGAGGAACATCATGCTGGTGTTTTAAAACTGAGAGCGATTAGTCTATCAAAATATTGTTTTTAATAAGAAAGAGTCCATTCAATGTTTAATAAATGAAAGTGTATTTTTGGGCCATGAGCTCACACATCAAGGCATACAAGCTCCCACATCGTTCATTCATGCTGAGAAACTGAACTGAAAAAAGGTAACAGCTATTACCGTGCAGGAAATTGAAAATATTATAGTTTACTTGTTTCTGATCACTGGAGAATTAATTTATTCTTTGTGGAGTAAAGAACTGGAACCATATTTTACCTGATGAACATGCCTCAAGCTTCTCTGGTGAGCTCAACTCAAACCTCGACTCTTTATTTAATCATAGCCTGTTTGATATTGTGTTGATTGTACTCTGTCCATTGCTTGTCATTTCTGTCAATGCAATTTCTCTAGACGCAGTCAGGGGCACTTTAAAAGCAGCTATAACAATGAATGAAAAAAATATATATACGTTTTCATCTTCAAACTCCTCAAAATTAATTCCCAAAATTAATCAATACACACACACACGGTGTGAAACTTAATTATCAGCATCCAGTGGTCTGTAGAGACTTTACCCTAAAATAATGGGGTATTACTGGCGTCTTGCCCCATCTCGTCTAGTCAGTTAAGGGCTAACGCAGATGGCAACAAGCACAGTAGACCTACAACAGCTGGTGGTGGTCTAAGCTCGTAACTAAATGGATCAACGGTCACAGCCGTGCAACAAGCCACACTGACTGCGGATGGACACTTTATGGATATTTCAGTCTGTGGTGCATCGGGGAAATTACTGGTCTTATTAAACGAAAATCACTAGAAGTTAAGCAGCTGCAAAGCTTCTGAGGTATTTAAAATGTCCCTCCGCTTGATGATTCCCCCTGACTATGTGTAAGACTTCCTGGTCCGGATTAGAGGCTGAAGCAACATGTGGTGTTGTGGCTACATACCTTTAGTCAATCCAAATCTATTTTCCACTTCCCCCTGGGTTACACATCTCCAAAAGTATATTAGAAAGCGATTTGGAGGAGTGAGAAAGAAAGGAGGCAATATGAAGATAAAGAGAAGATGAATTGTGGAAGTTGGGAGGGATTTAAGCATTTAGATGAAAGCAGAGACAAAGGAAGGAGAAAATCTACCTGGGAGACGCAATCATTCAGATGAAACATCCATCGCTCTCCCTTGAGTAGTAGGTGTGTGTGGGTGTTAAAGAGAAAGGAGACATAGTTTTGGATTTCTGTCACGAGATACACTCGCCAAAAGCGAAATCCGTGCTTTTTAAAATGTAGCGTATCTGAAACTTTACATTCCATGAGAGGAAAACATTGGCTAAACCCTCGCTTGGCTCAGAGTCTCTCAAAGGCTTGGTTTAAGCTGAAACATACCTAACCGCTAAACTTTTGGGGTTCTAACCAATATGGCAGCAATTAAAGACATGTGTGCATTTTCATAAAAGACGCTCTCCAAAGCAGCATATTCCAACATGCATATCTGCTTACTATCATAAATTATTAGCCCAGAGCAAGTCGTTTGAATTCTAACCAGAAAACGTTGGTTGTGGTATCAAGCATGTTACATAAAAAGTAATTTTAAAGGTAGGAAAATACTTGATTCATAGATGGATAGAAAAATAATAATGTAAGGTAAAATAGAACCCTCAATATTGTTTTTTGTTGGCTATAAATATCAAGGCCAAGATACTGAAGGCAAATCATAATCCTCAGTCCTAGGAGGGTTTTTTTAATATATAATAATAGTTCCAGTACTATACTGTGCATTTCTTCCTGTGCTCTTTATAAATAACATGTCCCTGGAGTCTTGATGCTGCTGACATTGTGAAACAGAACACACACCAAGCTTATTGTGCAATTGAATATTTAGATATGGAATGCTAATGGGTGAAGGAAAATGCTAATTTATTTATTTTTTTCATAAAAACTATGAATGTTATTTCATGGTTTCTGCCATTTTCATAAGGTCGAATTTAAGACTTTATAGGACTTTAAGGCTGTTAACAATCAAATTTAATATATCATAACATAAAAACACATACAAAAATACTTTGTTTGAAACCCAACCATGAGCCTTTAGGTTTTTTTTTTTTTTTTTTTTAAACTCTGCCTGTCTTCATTTTTACATTTTTTAACATTTATGAGTCTCATATCAATATCGGTCAACTCCTTCCCTTTTAATATTTTAAGCATTTATGACTATTCACATTTTCTTAAAATCCTAACCATCACTTTTAGGATTTTTAGTTTATAGGAGCATTTTCTCAAACTATGGCATCGGTAAACAGAACTTTATTGATTGAGTATTTTCAAAAGCTTTCTCAAAATCTTTTGGCACTCAGAAATTTGACCTTGAGACCACACCACCCAATCAGAGACCTGACTCTGCTGCTTCGCAAAGTATTTGAAGATGTGTGCATAAATATAAATATATTATTTTTATATAAAGCCAGTGGTCAAGCCTCATTGAAGGGTAGGGTTGTCACCCATCTCTTAAAGTGAGACATTCTATTTTGAATCAATACGGAACGTGTTTTGTCTCATATTTCAGAGCTGCCGTGAGTCGATTCACATGAACCGATTTTGAATGACTCAACAAAAAATGTAAACGCATTGTGGTCTCATGTACTGCACTGATTTGGAAGACGCATAGATATACAGCCTATCAGAAGTAGAGTAGGGCGGGACTTAACTCCAGAGAGCTATACTCAGGAAAAATATATCCAAAAGTTACAGAAAGTTGTAAAATATATCTAAATCTTAAACAGGTGCAGTTAAAGATGACGAGTCAGCAGTTCTCGCAATGTTTGTGTAGCCATGGACACAATGTTAGCTCTCAACAAACATCATGAAATAGGCTCTAAATATTCCACATATGTAATATATATATATATATTTTTTTTTTTAATTAATTTATTTATTTTTTATTCAAATTATTAGTGTACCTAGCCAAGACACTATAAAATGTATGTAGTGGTTTGTAAAAAAAAATTATTTACAACTACAGTTTGATAAAAAACGTTTTGTTGTATTTTGTGTTTAATGTTTTTCCCCCAAACCTCTGTTTATAAATGGCTTACTTATTTAATAAATATAATTAACAGTTAAAATTAAAAACGATTCAGTAGTAGTCAATGAAGTAAAGGCAAGAAAAAAATAAATATAATTTTAAACAATGACGCCTCCTAATTAAGGTGCCCCTAATTCTTGAAGCAAAAGGTGGCATCCCTGCTCAGTGGTCCCTGCAGTGTAAATGATGAGAACTCTAAATATATGCATAGATATGTGTAAATATATTTGTCTATAACGGTGCAAATATTCTAATAATGCACACCAGAATTTGAGGGGCAAGGATATAAAGAACTTAAACAAAAGTGCACAAACCTATTCAATTGGAAATCCTTGCATACTGTAGATTCTACAGAGGATTTTACTTCAGATTCTTTTGTTCAGGCAACATGTCTAGACTCCTTTTTTAACATGAGAGTAAATTGACTTCATATCTTGCCACCCTCTAGTGGTAGGTATATGCTAGAACACAATTCTGTCATTGTGTGTTTTATTTTTACCCAGCTTATGTTAATTTGCACATATTTCTTGTTTTTTTATTAATCTCTTCCTTAACAAACAACACTAAGGCAAGTTTAATTTTTAGCTATTTCTTTAATTTAATTTTGCAACACACTGCAACTCTTTCCAGCAATACCAAAATACACTCCAAAACAAAAACTCATTCCTGAAAGGGCCGCAGCCCCTGCTGGTTTTTGTTCCAACCCTACTTAAGAAAAACACAAATTCAAAAACACACTGTGAGGAGTTTAATTAGTGGAATCAGGTGTGTTGAGTAAGGGTTAAAGTGAAACTGTGCAGGACTGCGGCCCTCCTGGCTCACCCCTGCCCCGAAGCCATTTTAGTAAAGCATGAGGCTTAAACTCTTCCTAAATATCCTCTACAAGCATTACTATGAATTTGCATAATTTGATTTATAATGGTGGATCGCACACAAACATACACATATTCAGTGGCATTACATATATATATCAAGATTAGGGGTGCACTTTTCATCTTTTTTTGTGGGTGCTCCAAACAGTTTGTGTACTCCATCTGCTGTGAGTGGCCTAAAACATTTCCTAATGTACGTTCTCTTCCTCTATATACCGCATTTTCAATCAAAATTTGTTTGAACATTCTAAGCAGCAAAAATCATTTGGTTTGGCAAGATCCATGTGTTGAGTAAATATACTTGTAAACGCAGCAGTTGACAGCTGGGAGAGTTTGACAGATCTGACCTAAGAGCATATGGCTAGAAGTTATATGCACGTGTTTATGATCGCATTGGGAGTTGAACCACTGTGATAGAGGTCTGGAATTTCTACTCTGTTTTCAGATTACTGAACATTAAACATACACAATGTTGTAAATTAAATGTAAAATAAAAGTAGATACATACTTTCTCTGAGGTGAAAATTACTAAAAAATATCTTGTTTCACGTATAACTTGCAGTGAAAATAAACGCTCTCCTGAGTATACAGGTTTGAGAGTCATCAAAATCATAAACAATAATTGATCTAAAAAAATGAGAAAATATATTTTGTAACAGGGTGCAGATTTTAAGTAATGAATTCATATGATTTGTTCAAATGAACTGAATCCACTAAAAACTCAACTTTATAATCTAATGGACAGAATAATTATGTAATATAGATTTTTATATGAAGAGAATTAAGTATTCAATACTAATTCCACTCACAATAAATTAACTGGAACTGAGCATTGCTATGAGACTTACTTTCAAGAGTTCATATCAGCCCTGAGTATAGTTTAAATTAAAGGTTTCCTTTTCAAGTGAGGGGAAGTTTAGGTGCAACTCATTCCCCCCGCTAAAGCCTACTATTATGAATAGGTAATTTATTTGTTTGTCAGCATGTGTTCAAAACAATGGGTTCGAATGAGAGAGGTCTGATTGTGGAGTAAAGTAATAGAGGCCGGTGTGAAGCGATCCGTGCCCGCCCAATCAGTGCACACCCCCTAACCCATTCATCAATACAATTAGCTTGAAAACTACGTCAACTAGATTGTTTTTGTGACTTTAAAGCAGGTAGACAGTAGAAGACAAGTGGGCTGGAAATAGCGGGTTAAATGGTAGCATTAATAATGCCTATATGGACTTCAGATGTACTTTAAAACACAGTATTTACTGCCACTTAGACACAAAACTTAGAAATAGCAAAATGTGAATTAGCCTTTTGCCCAATGTGTTTGGATGAAAGCGTCTGCCAAACGACAATTGACTACAAAATAAATAAATGACATACATTGAAAACATACATACATTCATAACATACATAAAAAAGATGTATGGAGTTATACAGGCCACCATATTGCTAAATCAACAAACAAAAGTTTGAGTCAATGGTACCACGACAGCCCTTATTCCTGCATCCCACAAGCAGATACACTTGGTTGGATACTTATTTGTCTCATTTAGGAGCAACTCAGAATATAAATGTCTTTCTCTATTTTGAACCTACTTTTTAAAGTTATGAACAGATTGTGTATTTGTCAACAAATATTTGATAATATAGCTTCAAATACTTTTTTACCACATTTAGGAGCAACTCAGATTATATTTTTATTTCTATAATTTTGAACCTACTATTAGAGTTCTGAACAGATTGCAAATGTTGAAACAATATGGATTTAAATACTTATTTCGCTCATTTAGAAGCTAAAATATAAAAAAAAATAAATAAATAAAAAAAATCTCTCTTTTTAACCTACTATTACAGATATGAACAGATCATATCTTTGTTTGTCAGCAAATGTTCAGAACACCAATTACTTTATCACCTCAGTGTATTGTATGTCAGCGAAACAAATGCACAATTTAATGAGGTGTATAACTCAGTGTGGTAATAAATCAAATTGAAATTGGTGTTTGGTGCGAATAAAAACAAGCATACCTTACATTCAAAGTGAAGAAAGTTCAGTTCAGTTTTGTTACGCGTGATTGAATAGTGACTCGTCTTACTGGGGTTTGATTTGCATTACGATTGGCTACAAGCTCTTGCAACTGCAGAGCTCCACCTCCGATAAAACAGAATGCAGGGCAGACAGGGGCGGAGCAGTCCACGGGCCCCTCCCAAAGAGGGCGTAGCGAGTGGGCATCATAGAATGTTACACGCCCCTTTTCAAAGTCGAGGCATACCCCCAGCCTCGGAGGTAGGGGATAGGTGACACCAGTTGGTGAGGAAGGGCCATTGTTTTGAGTGAAGCCAGACTCTCTGTGATTACCATTAGCATGATGGGAGTTCAAAGAGGAAGGCAGGTAGATCTTTCCCATGCCCATGGTGAGGAACGTGAAAGGGGGAATGGAATCTGACGAGTCTTCCGCTCCACTGTCATGACCGCTGTCTGGGTCATATCTGAGAAACAGAAAAGATCATTTAAAATGGTTGTGACCTGAAATAAAAAGGATCTCCTTTTCTGAAGACTGTAAAGGCCACCACACACCTATGCATATAATCATTTTGAAATTATGCACGTCTATGCGCCTCAAGCCCAAAATAATGGCCACGGACAGGAGCTCACGTCTGGCCGTTAAATAGGTGCCAGTGAAAAAAGCAAGTGCCATGTCACCGCTGTTTGTCACAGTGTGTGATCTTACTGTCAACCAATGAAAGCTGGCTATTTTGATCATGTGTTCAGAGTACGTTGGAGACATAAAAGAGCCACTGGGTGGCACTTGGTACACACTCACATAAAAATGTTTACAGAAGAGAATGGATAGTGAAAAGCTTATTGAGTCTGAGTGTCCAGAGTTTTTTATTTTACTCCCATAAAGACTACAAAAACATAGAATGAAGATAAAAGTAGGAAATATGACCTATGAACTTGTAGACTTCCTTGTAGAGAGGTCAGTGAGGAATTTAAGTTAGCGTACATTCACATTTATGTGTGGTGACCTTAAATCTGTAACTTTCTGGCTTTTGCACCACTTATAAACATTTGCCTTGATTTAAGTTCTGGCCTGTTTAGGTAGGATATGTAATAATTAGGCACCCATGTTATATATAGTCAATGTTGTCAAACCATATCAAAAGTGCTCAACTTTACAGCTGCAAGAAATTTTTTTATACATTTAAGGCAACTTTTGAGAGAATAATTTTTTGTACTAATTTGTTTGATATATTAAGGTTAAAACTTTTCTTATGAAGGATCCTCAAGTGAAAGCCACTCATAGGTTGCACAATAGCAGACACAAAACACAAAAAAAGGACATTAAAACAGCATACGTTACAACAGGCATAACAAAATAAACTTAATAATAAAGGACAAAGATACATAAAATCATTTTTAAAAGTGACGTATTAACTACATTGATATATATATATATATATATATATATATATATATATATATATATATATATATATATGTGGTTTATTCTGACAAATACTGTGATGGACAAGTCCTACTAAGTCCTCAAACTCATTGTTTCTTTACATTACTTAAACGGTATATTCAATTAACTTACCGTGGACTAGCCATGTCTTGAGGCAAATGAAACCACTCTTGAAGCTTAGACTCCAGACCTACACCAACCTGTAGGACAGAAAACATATTAGCAATAGATTTTTAAGAAGAAAATTATTTAAACCACAATTTTTTAACAAAATGTGATGAATACATCATGGCAAAACACATTTTTGTCCAGTCCTGCAAGTTAGCCCCTATGTCTCTATGGTGCTCTGATTCTGAGATTTAAGCTTTCAAATTTGGTTGCTTGGGAGCACAGTTTGTTGTATTAAATTACTATAGTCAAGGACATCCTTGACTGATGTAGTTTTAATTTACAGTGCTCACCTTAACAAGATACGAGCCAGGCTCCACTGAGCACGCCCAGTAGTGACGCCCTTGTGTTATAGCTACATCGCCCACAAGAAGATCCGACGTCAGGTGACAGGAAGTGAGGGCTCTATCAGCCGCCTGCAGCAATGAGAGACCCGGCACACTCCGTGCACAACGCTGCTCCTTACTGACAACCAGTCGGTCCGCATGCAGACCCCAACGAGAGTCCAGGTAAAAATTTAACACTGTTTGGGGTGGAGGGAAGGACAGCAGCGAGGGGATTTGAGGACAAGAGGAGAGGAAAGAGGGACATCGAATTAAAGCACTAAAGAAAAGGGTGTAAGAGTAGGGTGGAAAATAGTTTTTACAGGACTTACATAAATCTATATATGCAAGAGGATTTTGCATACAAGATCGCAATCAGGAAGAGTAGAAATGAGAAGGGAATGGAGTTTAGAATAGCATGAATGAAGCAAGACTGTGAAAAGGAAACCTTTGTAAGGTTTTCATTTTGAAAATATAATGATAATATGGAGATTTTTAATATATCTATAATAATCTAATCTAATTTGGCAACCTAATTCTCTAAATTTGACTGCATTTATGAGCTTATTTCAAATATCTTGCAACCCTATTATTCAATCTTGAATTTAAAAAGACACATCTTTTACTAGCAAGTTTAAAATATTATTTACAAAGTTCTTAAGTTAAATTTTACAACAAGTTATACACTAGAAGCTAAATTTTACAATTCATATTGTTTGTTTACCATTTTCTAATACATGTGCTTGTTATATTTTTTAAGATGGTTATTTTATAATGTCTGTGGTCATTGTTTTCATCTTAAAACCATTATCGAGACCTATCAACGAAAAATATTTCCTCAAATACATAATTCCGGTTCAAAAATAACATTTAAGTGATGTTATGAATGTGTGACTCAAATGATAAAAAGACGAGGAAAATGTCAGTAAAAAAGAAAATTGGGTTAAACTCGTTTTTCTTTAAGCACCAAAGATTTTTTCAAAAATGGTGAAAGCAAATTACCATTCAATCCAAACATGTGAACGTCAATGCAATCTTTTGTGCATTAATAAACTGAAATATCTGAAACCAATATATAATTAAACTATAACTATATTTATTTTTTTGTGTCAACTTTACTGCAAGCATAACTAAAAAAGAACAGGGAGGATAACAGTAAAGCACTGCTGTTACTAAAACTTTAAATCAGAGGGAAAGTCCACAGGAAGTAGAATCAAAGAGAGATGGGAATTGATTCAAAGAGAACAGAAGATAGATGAGTTGAGTATTTTCTGAGGATGACACTCTCCATGAATGATTTCTTGTGGTAAACTCTTACCTGGTGCTGGCGGGGTGTGTAAATAAACTTCCTCACTATAATCTCCGAACCCGGCCTTGTTGCAGCCTCTGACTCTCAGTACATAGACACTGTCCATCTCCAGCCTGTCGATCACAGCACAGCTTCCGCTCACTTCATCCAGTCTCTGCCAGCCCCAGCGAGCCGCCGCCAATCCGCCACGAATACCACCTCTGGCCCCTCCTCCTGGCACCACCCCACGTCTGCGGAATTCCACTGAAAAATGCCAGGCAGGTGTGGAGTCTTGGGGCAATCGCCAGCACAAAAAGAGCTGGTCGTAAGCAAGGGTCCGCTGAGTGTCGATAACTGGTGCGCAAGGGGCTAATGGGATAAGTCAATCAAAGAAATAACTTCAAGTGTAAATCATCAAACACTCCAGAGTTAAAAAAATTATTTCTTAATCAATTCAGCAATAAACCTTAGTCCTCTTAAAGTGAAGCTGTCACTGACGACAGAATAGTGACATGCGCACTTCAAACTATCATAGCTCTGGTTATTTAAAAAAAAATAAAAAAAATCTCAACAGATTCTGAAAGCTGAGAAACGGCTCTTTCGATTAATATTACATTCATTACGTTAATGACAACATTGTTTGTTTGCCAGGGATGGGAATTTTGTGGAGCGTAGGAGAGTAGTGACAGATGAGTGATTAATTACTTGTGATTGACTTAGCAATACTTTAGCTGTGTTTTAGGAGAGATTTATTAGTAAATATTACATTTACATTGTACATAATAGTATAGGCATTGTTTTTGTTGTAGTTATAAGGTTATTAGTGTTAGATTTTACAGTTTTGTATACCGTGTTTATGTCTGTGATACTGCTGCTTTTTTCCACCATTTTTTGGTACACTTGGTGTTAGATTTCAGTGCCAAAACACTTGTAAATAGTGTTGAAAGATGTCAAGACGATGTTGACATCAAAGTTGCTTTTGTTTATAAGTTTTTGTTCAAAAGTTCGTGAGGAGAGCCTCTGTGAGATTTGTGGAAGAGGACAGACAACAGCAGGCAGGGGGCACCATCTGAACCACAGCAAGTAATACAGTTTTTATACACAGGATTTATTCACAGCTTTATAACAGTAATGTTTTCCAATATTTACTGTAGTTTTTCTAATTGCCATTATTTAATATTGCTTTATTACTGCTTATCCTCTTGAACTCAACAACATATTGCTTCATTCATTATTTTCATTTTTTAATCATTATATCTTTTTATTTTATCTTTTGCTCATTTTTGTTTGGAAACACAAAGTTTTTTGTCTTATTTAATGTCTTTATATTTATAGAGATTCTTCTGATGGGGTGAAATCCTCCTGAGGGGTGGAGATGATTCTGTGGCAGAGGCTGAAGCATTAGGGACACAAAAAAAGTTCCGGTACGTATGTAAATAAAACAACTTGTACTTGTGAAATGGACACTAAAGCCCTATCCAAACAAAACTGTTTGAGTTGATGTAAAATAGTTTGAGGTTCATTTTTTTTTTGTAATCTCAAAAGTCTTGTTGCTCTTCATTTATAGTTGTTTATAAAGAGAAACTTGATGAAAATATAAAAAGTTTTTTTTTTTACTTTTCTTGTTATTACACACTGTCCTTAGCCTTTATAACATAATACTAACAGATATTTGTCAATTTTTTAAAGTTTTATTTAATCTGAAAAGGAAAAAAATAAACATAAAAACTATATTTTCTGACACAATTATTAAAAACAAGACAAAATGTGAGGCAAACTGTATTTTAAGAAGTAAAAGGGTCAGGAACTGAGAAATCAAAACATTTTGATCAAAATTTGTAAAAGCTGATGGAACAATGATGTGATGTAGTAGGCTCTATATTTGTGAATTAATGAAAACAAAAAAATTGTTGAACTACATTAGAATGAAAGTATTCAATAGCAGAGGATATTCAGGAACTGGGTTCTGTTACAAATCAGAATAGTCCTAAATCTTAGAAAAACTAAGCTAAACACTGGACATGATAGATAAGCTAGCAAAGCTCCAAAATGGTCCATATGACAATGAGGAGATCCTCAGTGCAGCAGAATGAAGACAAACTTGATTGCTATGTTTTAGCACAATGCTAACATGTTTCTAGTATGTTTTTCCAGATAGTTTTTCAAATGAATATAAAACAGATATATTTCATTAAAAGAGGACTTTTATTAAAAGAGTTTCTGTTCTTACCTTGAAGGAAACTCAGTTCAGTGAGCAGTTTTAGCTCTCTAGATATGTCCAGCTGAAAATGCCGAAATGAGGGATCCGCAGACAAAGAGAAATGCTGCATAGATTCAATAGACTGAGACAATCTGTGCAAATAGAAATATCTGTGTTGTTTTTATCAGAATAACAACACAGTCAGTGTTTTTAGCAATTAAAACAAGTTAGAATTTGACACCTGTTGTGTGTTACTCTTGCGGCATGCACAAAGCTTGATGGGTCATTTTCTTTGAGAAGCTCTTGTGCATAAGCCATCAAACCAGCATGCTCCAGAAGGCTGCGTTTCTCAGCCACCTGATTGGCTAAAGCCTCTGCCCGTCTCTCCCGTGAGCTTTCCAGAGCCTGCGCCAGCACAGTCTGCTTCTCAGTCAGCAGTGCTAAAATCTCCCTCACACAGTGGGACAGCTGCTCTTTGGCTGATGCGCTGTTCACCTGTGAACATGCACACACAGATGCTCACATGTGCTTTTTTGTGACAGTGATGGAAAACACTGGGGTAGTGTACCTCTGTTTGAGTGACGGCGTGCTCTAATTGGGTCATCTGAGTCAGCACCATGTCCTGGTTGGACTGGATGAAGTTCAGCTCCTTGGTAATCTTGTCCTGGGGTTTAAAATACAATTCATTTGGACACTTTTTGCAATTTGGAAGCTGTTTTCTAAACACAATTACTAAGGTGAAAACACACATAACTACAACATAATAATATTGGCACTGTTACTACATTAAAGTTTTACTAAACTAATTTAGTGACACATTAGTGTTAATCTAGGTGTTTTGAAAACTAACCTTGAGAGACTGGTAGGCTTGGGTTATTGGTGCAATTTTGTGGCTGGCGTGAACTCTACGTAGTTTGCAGAGAGCACAGAGAAGCATGTGGCAGGACTTACAGTAGAACTGCAGTCTCTCCTGATCATGCTCTGGGCACGTCAACACCTACAGAGATGAAAACAAGTTTCAAGATGAAAATAGGTTATCTCAGTTTGTGCAAATTCAGCATCATATAGAATATGAAAAACTATAGAATAAAATCGCTCTCAAGATAACATGTGCTTATTTAATTTATCTGTGTGTAATTTTCATATAGTTGAACTTGTTATAAAATTGTTTTGTGTATATTTGTGCTATCATATGAATTGGATTACAAAATCCAGGACCAAGACATTCACAGACACAATTTCTTTGTGTAATACTTAAACGTGCACGACTGCTTCTTTACACAAAAGCTGTTGGTTTTACAACAGCTCTGTCACACACACAAACCAGAAAGGTACCAACACAAAATGCACCGTGAAAGGACTTTCAAACATTTTTTCAAACTCTATTGGGTTATTTACAGTAATCATTTCAAAATAACAAAGTTATTGTTTTTATATTTAGACTGATAACAGGAAAAAACTACAAAGTTAGAAATTATTATAACAGCTCAAAGAACAACACGTGTGTGCATTTTTTTATCACAAAAACAGAGCTTTTTTTAATCACATTAATTGATTAATCGAAAAAATAATCTGATTAATTCATTATTAAAGTAATCATTAGTTGCAGTCCTAATCAGAAGAGCAGTAGATCTTAATAATTTATGAAGAAATTGTGCTGTTTTTTATACCTTTACGAATTAATAAAACTCTTAATAATTAGAGTGAAAAACTTGTTTCTTTGTGCACTTCCTCATCGTCTAGCATTGAGGAGAGAAAAATCATGCAGCGCAGAAAATGTGATGCAACAGAGCTATATAGGTGTGTAAAGGCCTTTGTTATAAGTTGCTTTATTATTTCTCTTTCACAAATACAGAACTTTAAACAAAGACTATAAAGAGAATGCTAGAGAATAATGTAAACAGAAAATGTCACACATTGTGAATTCATTACACACATCATGCCTTCCAGAAGACATTACACACAGCATGCCTTCCAGAAGCCTGCTCTCAGAGAAGGAACAGCGACTTGTGGTTCCATCCCACAAGGGCAGAAGATCTCTCAGCAGAACCTTCTCTTTCACTGTCCCTGGATGGTGGAACAAACTCCCTGATCCAGTCAGGAAAGCAACAACACTAACAGCTTTCAAAAAGCAACTGAAAACTCTTCTCTTCAGAGAACACCTACTATAAAAAAATAAATAAATAAAACAACTACTACCTTCTTTTTTCCCTCCTCTGTCTTTATTTTCTTCCTCTACTTCCTCACTGCTTAGGTTTATTGATCAGTTGATACAATTCTATTATGAGAAGCTGAGATAGACTTTGACGGTGTAACAAATTGCATATTGTCTCTCCCCTAATGTAAGTCGCTTTGGACAAAAGCGTCTGCCAAATGCTTAAATGTAAATGTAATGTAAATGTATCAACTCGTCGTGTCAAAGTGTTCAAAAAGAGATCACGTAAACAGAAGAAATAAATAACAAATCGATCACAGATCTGTAGAGCACCTGTGAAATGGCGAATTACATTTTATGCAAACTCATTATAAGTAAAAACAGTGCATCAGGATCACATTATATGCATTATCTGAAAGTGTCAGGTATCTCGGTTTTATTATGCAAAAATAATTATTATGCTACCATTTTCCTTTCAGCTTCTATCTGTTTTTAAACACAGACATGCAAACAGCCCTCCTGCTAGTTTTAATGGGTTAAGCTCCTCCTTAAAACAGGGTTTGAACCAAAAATGCAGCCCTCAAATAATGAGTTCCCCTGTTCTACAGCATGCTAAGCTCTTGAAAACATGTGACCTAATATCTGACCTTGGGTCTGAAGTTGAGTGTGGGCAGGACATGTTCATGCTGGGCGCGCGGTGTGCCCCAGGGGTGGTAGAGTTTGAAACACTCATTGCAGAAGCTTGCTCTGCAGTCAGCACAGCCTTTCGTGGCCTCCAGCGCTTGAGGAGGTTTACAGAACTGGCACATCACTGCCACACTGCCCAGACTCACAGTGTGCCTGTACCTGCAGACAGCATAACATCACATAGGTCACTGAGGGCAAGCTTGTCTGTCTTCAAGTCTGTCTATCTGTGTATTTTTTTATTATAAGCACCATGTAGTAAAAAATGGGGGTTGATGGTAAAATGTAAAGCACAATCACGATGATTAACACTTGATTAAACTTAATCATTGTTTAAATTATACACCACTAAACACAAAAATGTAATGTTGAAGCTCACATACTTGAGATGTAACTTAAAGAACTAAACTTGTTAATACTTAAAATATGGGATTAGTTTCAATTGCTATGCAGACGACACCCTGCTCTATATCTCAGAAAAAACTAACGACCCTTTAAAGCTAAATAAGATCTCAGAATATGTTGCCGATATCAATGATTGGAAAATTTTCTAATGCGAAATCCCGATAAAACAGAAATATTACTTGTTGGCTCTAAAAAGCAATTACAGAATCTCTCAGTTTTAAATATGGAGCTGGGGGGACACACTGTTAATTTTTCCACTACAGTTAAAAATCTTGGGATTATTATAGATAGTGAACTGACGTTAAAGAACCATATCTCTTATGTTACTAAGACTGGAACATGCTGTCTATCGTAGATGCAGAAAATTAGTGCATGCTTTCATGACCTCCAGAATGGATTATTGTAACGCTCTGTTAGCCGGCTGTTCGGCCGCCACGCTACAAAAATTTCAGTTAGTCCAGAACGCAGCAGCTAGAGTTCTCACAAGAACAAAAAAATATGACCACATTAAACGGGTTTTGTGCTCTCTTCATTGGCTTCCTGTACAATATGGCATTGACTACAAGATACTGCTCCTTGCCTTTAAGGCACTGAATGGCTTGGCTCCGGCCTACCTGAGCGGTCTCCTGTCACAATATATTCCAGCTCGCTCTCTCCGATCACAAGAAGCAGGAGTATTGATTATACCGAAGGTCAGTAAATCCACAAGAGGTGGAAGAGCGTTCACTACACTCATTGTTCAAAACACAAAAACATATCTGTTTAATCTAGCATTCGAATAATTATCTATTGGTATTTGTCTAAACAGATCTTGTGTCTGAGCACTATATACATACAAACTGTTGAAAAAACTATGTGGTTCAATGTTCCTCAATAACTTATCCTTATAATTTATCTCTCATCCCGCAGCTGATGCTGATCACTTGTTTGTTGTCTGTGTTAAAGTTTTCTAACCGTTGTTTCTCCATTTGTTAGTTTCTGTTTTGTGTTTGTTTTTTGTTTTGTTTTTTCAGGTGCTCTCCAGCGAACCGTTTGTCGATGGATATCAAGTTTGTGTATTCTTTATGCTCATAGAGGGAACTCCTATTTACTCTACCTGATCCTCACGAGGACTTTGTGAAGCTGCTTTGAAAGCAATTGCTAAAGAAGCGCTATATAAAAACTGATTCATCGATGGATTGATTGATTTTTTCGGGGCACAACCATTTGAGGTGATTCAAAGACAATGTTTATGATAAATTCTGCCTTTTGAAGACAGATGATAGTCTAGAGGGGTCAAAAATGTATTATAAATGATTTAAAAGAGTTATAATATGGCACATTTAACATATACTAAAGTAATTTCTTCAATGTATATATTACCTCTCTACAATCCTCTCCAGTGCCAGATTTCTCATGCATTCAGCCAGTCCTCTCTCTCCGAGCTCTACATCTCGACCACAGGGGACACAGGGGAAAAGCATGAGAGAGGGAGGGCCTTCCTTCCTTCTGCGACCAGGGTGTGTCCCAGAGCCTATATAAACACACACACACAATAGTACAGAAA